>JAVLUZ010000575.1:0-18723 GCA_036768485.1 Mermis nigrescens
ATGATTTGAGCAATTTTCCTTACCCGAGTAGCGCCAGAAATGCACGTACAATGGGCCAACTTCAGGTTCCGGCGAAGCAGGAAAAGATGTTTTGTTGGTAAGTGTAGCTGGCGGTGAGCGAGGCTCATTTGGAGAATGGCTTGGTTTGCTCACCTTTGATCCTGGGCAGTGGAGCGAACATCTTTTGCACACAGCGCAATAGCAATAATGGTGATTGCGATTTGAACAAGTTTGAAGTTGTGGACCATGACAAAATGGCAATTGTCTCAACGCTGAACAATGTTGTTGGAATCAGAACCCAGGTCGTCTTGCTCATTGATGGGACATCCCCTCAGGGTGGCAACAAAGGGGATTAAGCACCTCTGGTAGTACCAATAGAATTTGTTTTGCGCTCGCCATTCAGCGTAATGGCGCTCCAGATTGGCTCTTTCTAGCATGACTTAGTCCGTATTGGACTCAAACTCATTGTTGGACAACGACAGTATTGTCTTGTCATGCAACTTCTGCGGTTCAAAGAGGAACCAAATATCCTCCAGGGCCGCATCCGCATAAAATTCTGGATGGTAAGCCAAACCCACCAGCTGGTCCAAACGCATTTGGGCCTGCATTTGAAATGAAATTCAAATTAACTTGGCCAATACTAGGGGCTTGGGGAAGCAGTCCCTCATCTTATATGTCTAAAAATTCAACATTTTTCGCCCCTCAAATTCTTGATTTTCGCTCAAAATATTATTATTTGTTGATCTCCTTGAATTATCCAAAAAATGAACTTTCCTATCGTTATCTCTATTCATTTCACGGTTTCTAGATTGAGGTGTAGGACTTGACATCCGACCTTTGTCCCCTAAAAATCTGACTATTTTGGCGATCCATAGGTCTGCCTCTATTTTCGTTTTTGTTTATAATTTCTTGTGTTTATAGGGCGATCCTCCTACATTACATTATTTCTGAGATTCTGCCATTCATTAAAATCTTGTCTGTCATAATAACTGCCTCCAAAATTCACATTTTGATTAAAATTTTGTCTATTATATTCGTAATTCATGCCATTGTAATTCAAGTTATTGCTGTTTAAGGATCTATTACAATAATTACGGGGATTTAAATTATTACTGTTTGCTGCTGTATGATTGTTTCCAAATGGACGACAATTGGCAGCTCCCAAATAGCATTCCAACGCCCAGTGCCCAAAGTCGTCCACAATTATTACATTTGGCTCTGGTGTTTAATTGCTGTCTTGCCTCGGCCACTAACTTTCTCATTTCATCGATTGACTTGTCCATCTTGGCTGAAGGTAAAATAGATAAGTTAGCATTACTTTGTCGATTATGAACTAGCAGGAAAATCCTGTATCTGTTCACAAAAACTTGTTGCTCTGTGTAAACAGCTTTCTTTAGAGCATCTTTCAGACTTTCCATTTCTTGATATTTTAGCCCCTGATAAATTTTAGGTAAAGCCTCCATATTGAATATTGGCTTTATGATGTATTCCTGGTCTCCTTCTCGAAACTTGAGGGTAAGCTGATTTTGCAAGTTTTTTTAACCTTTCAGAGAATTCCAGGACGGCTTCAGTCCTTTTTTGGGTAGGCGTCATAAATCAATCCCTGATAAATATCAGAGTCTCGTCCCTCAGGAAATGCCTGCTTGAGCTCATATACAACATCATCAAAAACTGGTTCTTTGAGTGTTTTTAAGATGTCAGTGAGGGTAGCTAAAGCAGTTCCCGTGAAATTTGATTCAAAAAGTGTTATTTGTAGGCATTATCAGTATTTGAAACTCCTTGTAGAACCATAAATTTTTGGAATTGTTTCAACCATTCTCCAAGATTTTCTCCAAAAGTTCCAGAAAATGGTTTAAGTGGTTTTGCGTTTATCAGGGCACCCAGCTGGAGAAAAGGGTCCCCTGCTGTGCCTGGAGCAGCAAAACTACCTTGTTCTACAGCATCCCTCAGCTCTCTCATTTGTTGGTTTAATTGGGTGCCATAAATTCAAAAGCACCATTAAAAGCATTTTCTAATTGCTGATCATTGTTTGCCATTTTTTTGTAAGAGGTCTTACAGATCTTTCAAACAAAAATCTTTTAATTGAGGGAATATCTGCCTGGGAAAACGCTAGCTCCTTTTCTTGCACCAGTTCCGAAATATTACTCCTCGACCTATAATATTGTCTTAAGGGGTGCTCTGGACTACAGGGTGTCCTAGATCACTCTCAAAAAATGAATCAAGAAAAGTTTGATGAGCTTCAAGAATATTTTCAGGAGTCTTGGTAGAAGCAACTGATTCTAAAAATCTCTGATGAGCCTGAAGAGTAGTTTGAAATTTGGGATCAGAAATTTCTGAATTTTTAGTGCTTTTTCGCCCGGTTTCACTTTCTCCTGAATTTTCTGAACTAGATTCCGTATTTTAAGCTTCTTTTTTTGGTGCTAAAATTTCTTTCTTCTTTTCGTCCCTTCAAAAAAACACAAAATCACACGCTAATTTGTTCAGCTATTTAGCTTTGGGAATAGGGTTTTGCTGAAAACGCCGGCCGGACAAATGTCAGCAGAGAAACTCTGCGCACCTTCTCGACCAAAATCATGAAAAAGGGCCAGGAAAAAAAATCAAATATATTAATAAATAGGCTTTACACGCCTTCTTTCAATTCAATAAACAAAATCAATATAGTGATTCAGAAGCTACGCTTTACCTGGGTGTTAACGCAGCTTAATCACCTGAAAATAATAATAATTGCTTTTAAACTAGTTTTCCTCTGACCCTTCACTAAACTATCGAACAAAGTTATTTCAGCTCTTCTGTACCTCAGGAGACAGAAAAATACTAGCTAGAAGGTTTCCCTGTTTCTTCACTGGACTATCCGAACAAAGTTATTTCAGCTCTTCTGTACTTCAGAATCAGAAAAACAGAATTATTTTTGTGGTTTAAAAATAATTCAAAGTAAATTCAAATCCTTCACAATATTGGGACATTTTTCTCAAAAGTCAATTCAAAGGAAGAAATATTTCAACGGATTCGAAATGAATTGAATTTTGTTCAGAAGGACAGGATCCTACTTTCTGCGCCAACTGTTAGGTTTGGTCGCAGTGCTCCTATTTCTCAGACTATTATCTATCTTATCTCAGGGGCCGAGGTATGGGTTGATCTCGCTTATAAGACAACTATGTGAGATAAACTAATCAAGTTTATTTACCATTCAGTATCAGTGATTATGGTTCCAGATAGAATAAAGAAATTACCTCAAATACATGAATATATTTGAAAACGTAGGTAAAATGAGATATGGCACTGCCAAAGTTTCTAGGAGCAAACACCAAGGAACTGAAGCCTTTGGTTAGATTAAGCCGTTTTTTATACCTTTTTCTGACAATGGAAGCTTTAATTCTCTTTTTCTTTGACAGATTTTCGCGTTTTTGCTTTGAAGTAGAATAAGCATTAGTTGTGGGCTCTTACGTGCACGTTTCCACGTTGTATCTATTACACGTTAGCATTTGGTAGATAAATTGCAGTTGTTATATATATACATGCATGTATCTTTTGCCACACGTGCGTAAATGACCTTATGAACTTATGCCCTTTACCTTAAAAAGTGCGCATAGTTTCACACCTTCCGTCAGCGTGCTCTTTTATCTTCATTGTTTTACTTTCCTACTACAGCGGTGCCTTTCATTTGTGGCCCGCTTGCTCTTTTCACGGCTGGTCATAATGCATGCAACTACACCTACAGTATCTTTTTACAGTAAGGTAACAAAAGTTTAAGTATTTCTGGCTCGTGACACCCTTGAGAGAAACTGAGTCACTTTTCTCGGTTAATCTCTCACGACTTAATCTGTACTTGAAAATATATTTTATATTTTTGCTATATTTTCTGTGCTAAACTCGGATTTTGTTTGTTCCCTGCACACATTGCAGCTTTTGCTTTTCCTTTGATGTTGGCTTACCGTACAATTTCTTATGTGCCATTTTACAAACGCTACATCAAATATATTAAATACTACATTCCTGAAAACTTGCTTTACACGCCTAAATATCAAACATGGTTTTATCAACAATCATTACTGCATGTTAATCATAGGTAGCGCGTTAGCGCGTACCTATAATATACTTGGGTACCCCCAACACCTGGGCACCCCCTACAGCTATAACGGGACACTTCTGGAAGGTGCGGTTTTTTTAAAAGAAAGATAATAAAAAAATTCGCTGCCCGTGTTTTTTTGTTTTTCTTGAAACTCAAAATTGACTGTGTAAAGAAGGTGTAAAGGTTTTTGTGTAACGTTATAACATAGGTCAAATTTTGGGACCTTTTCACTGCGGCATGTGGACAACTGAGTATTGATGACTCGAAGGATTGAACAGAATAGGATAACAGAGGGATGAATTCTACAGATGACACTTTTTTTGTTTTTTGAAATTCGCATTATTTATCGAACGGCAGTGTAAAGAGTGCGAAAATCTGGGGGTGAAAAAGCACTTTTTGGTCGAGTTTTCAACCTTCCTATGTCCGATACTAACTCCGGTTATGAGGTTTTTAAAATGTTTTCTGACAGAAATGTAGAGCGGATCAAGGGCTACATTCTGCATATAAGCAAAGTCTTCTATGCTCTATGGTGAGTTAGATCCTGGGGTTTAAAGTTTACACTCTAGTGGATGGTGTAAAAAACGGATTTTAACTAAGATTTCTCTGCCAAATTTTTCCCGCTTATGAGTCAGTGCAAATCGAAGACAGCATTAATAAAGTGCCTCACAGGGGCTAAACATCGCAGCAAACCGCATTGAAAAAACGCAATATTGAGTTATTTATCGGGGTGTAAAGTTCGAAATCAGAGGTAAAAAATGGGCTAAAAAACACGTTTTTTTCCAAAGTTTGATTGATAAATCATGCCAAATAATTTTTGCAACAGAATTTTGGCACACAGGAATGTACTACGATTTAAAAGCTACAAATTGTACCAAACCGAATTTCTTTAAACTCAATGGGGAGTTCGGTGCGGAATTTTAAAGTTTACAGTGTTCTAAATGATGGAAAATACGTTTTTGTTGCGTTTTTTGTTCGCCACTTTCTCCGTCCAGAAGTCGGGATAAGTCTAATAGAATAAAAATAAAGTGCTTTATATCGGGTGCATGTCAAAGCAAATTGTCTATACATTAATATTTAGCGAGTGTAAAGTCAAAAATTTGGAGTTTTAAATGCGTTTCTGTCTTGTTTTTTCTGCCTGCTTCTCTGGTTACGAGTCAGGGACACGTTTATCAAGTCTAGAAATGGACCAGGAATCAAATTTGATATGCCAGTCTGGCGCATATGTTTACACTCTACGGTGTTGTAAAGTAGTTTACACCAATTGTTAGTTTGCCCATAGAACATTATGTAGACTTAATTTTTTCATAAATATTAATCGTAATATCGGAACAATATCAAAATTACGAATCTGACTAAAATCTTCTTTACACTAGGTGTTTACATGAAGTTTACACTACATATATTTATCTTCGTTTTTGAGCATTCCTGAAACCTAATTTTTTCTTGGAGCCTAGAAGTTTTCAAAGGATCAAATGTGAGACGTCACGTAGGCGCGTTTGTTTACATCCAACAGTGATGTAAAGTAGTTTACATTCATTGTTTATATGTCCTCAGACCATTGTAGAGACATAATTTTTTCATGAATGTTGATCATAATATCCGAGTAATTTTTTACACAGCATGTAGCCTTTGTTCTAGAGCATTGCAAAAATCGAAATTTTTTCCTGAGATATAAAAATTTACAGGGAATGAAATATATACGTCAATTGGGCGCGCTTGCTTACACTCAGCAGTATTGAAAAGTGGTTTAAACCTAATGTTTATTGTCTTTAAAACATTATGGAGACTCATTTTTCCATAAATGTTGAAAGAAATATCGGAGCAATATCAAAATCACGAATCCGACTAAAATATTCTTTACGCTATGTGTTTGTGTAAAGTTTACGTTACGTGTTAACCTAATTCGATAGACTTGCAGAGACTTTGTAACTGAAGTCAAAGAAATTTTCAAGGATTCATATGTGAGACATCAATTAAGTGAGTTTGTTTACCCTCAAAAGTAATCTAAAGTGATTTAAAAATTATGTTCAAGTGTCCATAGATCATTGAAGTGATGTAATTTTGTCTTAAATGGGTTGCATTAAAGTTAAATCTTTCTTAGCCGTGTTTATAATATGTTTCACAAAATCTTGCACATCGAGAGCTATCGTTTAATTGATGTAAATTGCCTGCAAAAGTGGTTTAAAATGAACCAGCAATCACACTACTGTGCACAGAAGTCGACAAAGATATACAGCTTTATTGTAATCATGTACATTAATAAGCCGTAAACTGTTAGTATTCTCTACACCTAGTAGTTGTGTAAAGTTTGCACTATTCATTTGTTGTTAATATGTAGTCTATACTACAAATTTATTTTACTACCAAATCAAAGTGTTAGTGTTCCTTACATTTGATATTTGCGTGAAGTTTTTGAATTTTTGCCGAAAATCTTTGCCTTCTAATTTACCAACATCCCGCCTTTTCCATTTTCTTGAAGTTTAAAATCTTTTATAATTCTCTCATAATTTAATGGTAGGTTTTAACTTTAAGTTTCTCTTGGTTTACAACTCTCGCTTAGCAAGCTCATTTTTCAAAACTTTTTTCATAGTGATCAGATTAGTTGCTTTTAGTTTGGAATTGGTGGACGGTCGTTATTTTATTACTCGGCTTAAATAAACCAAGTGACTATCTTTTGATTATTTTCTTCATCGCAAATTCAAACACCCAATTTTCAATTTGAAAATTGACCCAATTTTCAATTTGAAAATTGATCCAATTTTCAATTTGAAAATTGAAAATTGGGTGTTTTCAATTTCAAAAGTCACAACACATTGTGCTTGTGTATTGATTGAGTGAGGATTTGCAATGTGAATTCATTGGTTAAATTTTGAGCTTGATTATAAGTGAACTGCACATTAAGAAGAAATAACTTAATGCAGTTTTAATTTGAAAATGGATGGTGTCAATAAGGTTGTCTTGTTTAAAAAGGATAATGCTGATGTTAAGAACAATATTGTTTTCCGCGTTCTTGGACTGTTGTCATTATTGTGGCATGTTACTGATTGTGTTTACTGACTGATGTACTGAAATCACGCTAATTAAAAGTAGTGTACTAGCAAAGAAAAATGCTCCGATGGAACAAAAAAGATGAATATACTTGGAATTGTGGATTATTATGGATGTAAAAGGAGGGGACTAGGAAAAATCTACCTAAAGTCGGAAAATCTGCTAAAAATCACACTTTCTCTAAGCAACGCAAAAAATCGATGTATATTCTGCGGCCTCTAAAAAAGTGTCTTTTTTAAATAATGTTCAAAGTTTCAGATTAGAGTGTATAAACGAAATCTATCAAGGTTACTTTTTTTAAATTGCTGGCACCTGATTGATAGAAAACTAAGAGGTATTGTATTTAAAAGTTGTTTTGTTTTATGAGCATTATAGCAAGCAAAGCAGGAGCCGATTGATTAGTGCACACAATTGTTTCGGGCATGCTAGTGTATCTACATTAAGTCTGTTTCAAGTCAACTTACGTGTTTCCTACTGTTTTTAACCAACCCTGTCTTCAATTGTCTTCGATGTTTGCTATTTCATTCAATTGGCTTGGAAGACTGTTAGTTTACTTAATATCATTTCCCATAGCTACTGCATAGACTAACGTGCTGCTGTTTCAATCATTGTTATGGTTGAATATTTATTTTAATCTGTTGGCCGCAGAATATACATCGATTTTTTGCGTTGCTTAGAGAAAGTGTGATTTTTAGCAGATTTTCCGACTTTAGGTAGATTTTTCCTAGTCCCCTCCTTTTACATCCATAATAATCCACAATTCCAAGTATATTCATCTTTTTTGTTCCATCGGAGCATTTTTCTTTGCTTATATTTATATATATATATATATATATATATATATATATATATATATATATATATATATATATATATATATATATATATATATAAATGCGATAAATGCGTGTTCTAAATATTTTGATCATGCACACAATATTTTTGTCAATATTTATCTTAAAGAAATGTAGCACTTTAAGATAATTACAGAGAAAAGTTGATTGCATATGACAGCGCCCATTTGAATGTACACCAAATGATATTTAGCGTTCGAAAAGTAGGAATTTTAGAAAGCACTACATTGGCAATTGATCAAGTACTTGCTTCTAATACCATAAAATATCCTATACATCAAGTAATGATGATGAATTTGCATATACCTAGCACATCACAGTCTACCCCACTTAACACGCTCTGCTCTGGCCAACTCCCTTGGCGTATAATTTCTTTGCATAGATGCAGATGCGTATATAGGTAATCTTAAAAAATCACCCTAAATTTTAAGTGTTATAGTATGAAGGAAATTAAGATAATTAGTGGTTGGTGGAGTGACGTTTTCCTCGCATGCTATGAAATTAGACTTTAAAATGGAAAATTTCTGCGAGCATTTGATCAACTTTTTGAGATGCTAGACATTGCTAGAGACAACAAAGGCAATGGTATAACTAGGGAAGGCTTCAAAGAGGGTCAGTGCTTTTTTGCATTTGATCTCACTCCTGATGAAGATGATGGTGTGCACTGGGATCTAATTAAGGAGGGTACTACTAGCATTGAAATTTCTTTTGCAGAAAAAATTCCCAATACTGGCATAGAAGTAATAGTTTATGCCGAATTCGACAATTTAGTAATGTTAGATAAGCACCACAATGTATTGTTTTACTATACAGCATAAGAAAATGAATACTATTCAATTGACCAATGTTTTAAAAAGTGACCAAGTGTAAAACGGGGTGTGCGTACTCAATGGAAAGGCACCTGAGCTCCCATGCCTCAATCGCATTGCATAAGCAACTTTGAATGCAAGTAAATTCTAACAATTTAATAAGTAAAAGAACAATTACATGAACTGGCGAATGAAAAGGGGGAGAAGGTTGAGTAGCCATTGAGTTGAAATAAACGTAATTAAATTGAATTAAAACGGGGAGTTAAATCAGTCTTGAATGAGGGGTTACACGATGAGTTGAATGGTGGGTGAATGGTGAGTGAGTACGGAGCATGCCTATGAATGCACGTGGAAATCCACAAAGCCCAAAAACTTCTGCTATTGAAAATGAACTGCCAAAATGCTTGCACACCGTATTTTTATAGTGGTGAGTTTTAGAGGTTGGGCCAACAAAAAGTATTGACAACGTGTTTCAAGCAATTCACATACTTCTGGGGTCGGGCCGGCAAAACAATAACGGAAATGGACTTTATGCGTTTTAGGTAGCTCGAATGTAGAAATATGGCTCAGAGTATACTGTGGGAGCATAGGTGGGCAGCACCAAAATTCTAAGGGGGGTTGAGAAAAATTTCTGGGGGGTGAAAAAATTTTTAAAGGTCAAAAATGGCCTTAAAAATGGTGGTATGGCGAAAAAAACACCATTTTTTGACGTTTCTCATCAAGCTCTATCCAATGGCATCAAAAAATTGCTAAAAAGCAGGGGGGTATTTTGATTTTGGGGGGGGGTATTTCAACTTCTGGGGGCTGCATACCCCCCAAACCACCCCCACGCCCATGTGTGTGTGGGAGTTAAGCATGCGGTTTGAGGGTTGGGCCGACAAGAAGCATTAAAACATGTTTTGTGCATTTCAATTAGCTTGAGCGTAGAGATGTGGTTTAGAGCATACTGTATGGCCTAAAAGTTCTCATGACCAAAAGTGGACGTGGCGGCAAGTTGGCGGGCCTAGCTATCAAAAATATGATTTTATCTAAATGCATTTTTGCATTTCTGTGAGAGAAAGCATTTTTTGTGGTATTGAGGTTTACATACTTTCTATTGCGGTTAAGTTTTTTTTGAGAACAAACACAGCAAACTGATTGACGTTTTGAACCACAAATAAGATTCTGAATATTTTTATTGGTGTTTATGGAAATAGGGGATAGGTTGGGGTGGTCAAATGGCATCGAGTTTTTACATAAAAAAAACTGAGTTGAGAATTAGGAATGAGGTTTGGAAAATGCGTGTTGAATGTAAACATTAGAAAAATCAGCAAAGAGAGTAGGTATAGTTGGATTCAGATAGAGACTAATTATGTAAATTAAAACGGCATTACATTTCTTCCCTGTTTTTCTTTTTTTTTGATGGAGGTAGGGCTACTCATCCTTACGTTTCATGGTACAAGAATAATTAAACACAAAAATGATTCACTTATCATTTGTTGTGGGGGCATCCGGTGTTCTTGTAGGCAAGTGGTGGCGGCATGCAAGCTTTTGGGGCTCCTGGTGGAACACGTTGGACCATACGAGCGGCAACATAGTTGCCTAAACGATTATACAATAATTCGAAATATTGCGCATCGACGTGGCCAAATCCCTGCATGAGTAGGTCGTAGGTGGCTTCCATGAAGGTAGCATATTGCTGGTTTGACCACATGCGATTCAGCGGGAATGTAGACAAGATGTTTACTTTGATTGTGGCGAGAAGCTCGGAAAATTCAGCTTCAATTTGTTGCTGACGTTGACCTTTGGGGACCATCTGAGACGCGCTGGACAGCTGGCGTGGTGGGGCAATGTTCAGGGTCAAGAGACTTTGGGGGGTGCTCTGGATTGGTTTGGATCGGGCGGATGGTTGGGCTTCATCCAGGTTAGGAGGCTGGGGTTCCGTGGGAGTCTGAGTTTTGCTCGTTTTGAGTCGGAAGGTGAGTACTAGCAGAAACCCATGGTTTTGCGATGATAATTTGACGTAGGCCAATACGTCAATGTGGCAATGATGCGTCGAACTCCCGCGACGTCAATTGTAGGATCAGAGAATGTGTAATCCCACGGCAATTGACCAAAGTAGAAACGACTCGCTTTGATGATGTTTGTTGGGTGTTTGTCGTTTTTCTGGTTGAGCGCGAAAAGGACTTCCGCCACGTCAATTGTTACGCCAATTTTCTGCAATGAGTGATCGACAGCTGTCAGGCGCGCAATTTTGTGGGCCGAGTTAAACCAGATTGTGACGTTTTGACGCTGGAGAAGGAATTTGCTAAGCAAAGCCGGAATGCCTTTGAGCTGCTCCAAGTTGAAAATTACCAGAAACCCGTTAGGTCGCAGCACGTAAATGAGATTGATTGCACCGTCGTCAGGGTTGGTTGTGCGCTTACCCGTTGCAATTCCAAAAACGTTGGAATAGGCGCCTATTGAATCAGTGAATATGCAAAAAGCCATGGCGCAAGTGATCTTTGAAGGGCAGAGGTACGAGCTGATGTCAAATGGGTGGCGGTGGAATTGAGTTAATCATTGGTCATAGAAGGGGCTGAGAACGTCGTGAGGCAATTGGGGGCTGGAGGGCGTGGTATTTTGAGCGCTTTTAAATGATTTTGATGTGGGGGACGGTGACGGAGTCTGTCGTTTCCAATTTTCGGTTGCTTCTCCATCATTTTCGGACGTCTGGGGGTTGGGGCTTTGGTTGCCGGTTGATGACATGGGTTCGGACTGTATGCTGTTCGACATTCTAAAATATTGTTGTTTTTTTCCAAGATGTATTTCTGAGGGTATAAGTCAAAATTGAAGATGTGGGTGAGGTCGTAAAATTAAATTATGCTTGATTCAGGATGAGATTATTAAAATTATAGGTTATAATTTGTAATAAATAATTTAATACCTGATAATAATAATAAAAATAGAAGTAAAAAGTAATAATAATAATAATAATAATAATAATAATAATAATAATAATAATAATAATAATAATAATAATAATAATAATAATAATAATAATAATAATAATAATAATAATAATAATAATGGGGTGAATATGATTTGGTATTAGATTATGAGCGAGGGCGTAAATTGTAAACATGGGTAGGTGCAGTTTGTGGGGCAGTGGGTGGCGTTTTAGATATTTTAGCTTTAGAGGTTTCATTGAGAACCGCATTTTTAGTTTTCTTGAGCCGATTCACATGAACCCATTCCGATTTTAAGGTACGATCAGAGATTGGTCTGATAAAAACATTTGGATACGAAATTTGCATAATCTCATAAGGACCAATCCAAGGGTTTAAAAATTTTGAAGTTTGTCCTATTTTTAGAGCTGGGGAGAATTTAAAAACGAGATTTCCGATTTCGTGTTTGATTTCATTAGCCTTTTTATCATAGTGGATTTTTTGAGTAATTTGAGAATTTGAAATGTGGGTACGTGCAGCTTCCCAGGCAGCATTTAGGAGGCGAGAGACTTCAGTGCTATAATCAGAGAGATCGATGCGATAAATAGATGTTGTGAGTTTATTTTGAATGGTGGTTTCGACTGGCAAACGTGGTTGGCGACCATAAAGCAAATAAAACGGTGAAAATTGAGTGGATGCTTGTTTTGATGTGTTATATGCGAAAATCGCGAATGGGAGAAATTTATCCCAATCAGTATGAGTTGGATTAATATACATGGAAAGCATGCTAGCGAGAGTTTTATTAAAACGTTCGACTAATCCGTCTGTTTGGGGGTGGTAGGGTGTGGTTTTAATCTTTTTGGTATCACAGAGAGTACAAATTTCATTAAAAAGTTCGGACATATAATTTGAACCTTGGTCGGAGAGTAGCTGCAAAGGAGCTCCATGTCGTAGAATAATTTCACTGAGAAAGCATTTTGCAACAGTTTTTGCGAGAGTGTTTGGTATGGCACATGCGGCTGTGTATTTCGTGAGATATTCAGTAAAAACAATTATATAGCGATTGCCATTTTCGGTCATTGGAAGGGGTCCCAAAATATCAGTTGCTACTCTATCAAATGGTCCGTGAACTGGGATCGGATTGAGAGTGGCTCGAGTCGGATGTGGGGGTGATTTTCGAGTTAAACAGTCGACACATTTTTCACAATGAGTTTTTACGTCAAAATACATACGGGGCCAGAAAAAACGTTCTTTAAGCTTGGAGTACGTTTTCTTGAAACCTAAGTGGCCAGCATAAATGCTATCGTGAAATTCGCAGATAAATTTTTGACGAAGGGATTGAGGTACTACGGGTAGGTGTTCGGGAGGGGAGTGCTTTTGGTGACTGATAAAGCAGAGAGTATCGTCTATATAATCGAATTTATGGCTAATCATGGCGATGCGGCGCGCTGATTTATCATCATCAGGTAATTCACCGTGCAGAAGGAAAGCGATTAGAGATGCGCAAAAATTATCAGTTTGCTGATTGTTTTGAAAATTATCTGAGAGATTGGTGTTATTTAGCGTAGCAGCGGAGAGATAGCATGGCAAACGTGAAAGTGCATCTGCATTTGCATGTTTTTTTCCGGGTCTGTGGCGAATTTCAAAATCATATTCTTGGAGAGCTAAACCCCAGCGAGCAATGCGAGGTGATGGGTTTGGTTTTTTGAGTATATATTGAAGTGCAGCGTGATCAGTGACAATTATAATTTTCTGTTGATAAATAAAGGAACGGAAATATTTAATTGCCCAAACTACAGCAAGGGCCTCCTGCTCGAAAACGGGGTAGTTGCGTTCAGCTGCATTAAGAGTTCGACTAGCATAGGCAATAGGGTGGTCTTTTCCATGGTGTTCTTGGGCAAGTATGGCTCCGATACCTTGGCCTGATGCATCAGTTTGGATAATAAAAGGTTTTGAGAAATCGGGGAAAACCAAAACTGGTGCGGAAGTGAGAGCGTTTTTGAGATTTTCAAATGCTTTTTGACATAAATCGGACCAAACGAATTTTTTATCTTTTTTGAGGAGATCGTAGAGACAAGAAGCGATTAATGAGAAGTTGTGAATAAAACGGCGATAATATCCGGCGATTCCAAGAAAACTTTTGATTTTTTCTGGATTTGTAGGAGCAGGGAAATCTGTGATGGATGAAACTTTTTGGGGGTCAGGTGAGATTCCGGACTCTGAGATGACATACCCCAAGTATGAAACTGAGCGTTGAGCAAATTTACATTTTTCTAGACGTAGTTTTAATCCAGCGGATTTGAGTTTTGATAAGATGATTTCGATTCTCTTAAAATGTTCTTCGAGCGTATGACTAAAAATTAGAATATCATCGAGGTATACGAGACAAATTTCCCATTGTAGGCCAGAAAGTAAGAGGTCCATTAAGCGCTGAAATGTGGCGGGTGCATTGCAAAGGCCGAAGGGGAGAACTTTAAATTCATAGAGACCATTATATGTGATAAATGCGGTTTTTTCTTGAGATTGCGGGTCAAGAGGGATCTGCCAATATCCCCAAGCTTGATCAAGAGTAGTGAAATATGCACATTTATTGAGTGTTTCAAGAATGTCATCGATTCGGGGAAGGGGGTAGGAGTCCTTTTTAGTCACGGAGTTTAATTTCCTATAATCAACACAAAATCGAAAGCCACCAGTTTTCTTCGGGACTAAAACAATTGGGCTGGCCCATGGGCTTTGAGAGGGTTGGATAACATTTTGATCTAACATTTTCTTAATTTCAGTATCTATGGTTTCACGCTGATTATGAGGGACGCGATAAGATTGTTGTTTTATGGGTTTAGCGGAATCGGTATCGATATGATGAGTGACGAGGTTCGTTCTGCCTAGTTCACCATCATTATTAACAAAAATATCAGAAAATTTTGACAGGAGTTTTGAGAGTTGTGACTTTTCAGAGTCAGAAATTTGAGGATTACCAGGAATTTCAGAGAAATTTGGGTTTTGAGCGTTTTTGAATGTTTTCGGTTCGTTTTCAAATGTGGGAGGGTTAAACTTTCTAATTTGGCCTAACGTTGTACCGGCATAAAGTACAAGGGGTGCACGATGTTCTAGATTTAAAATGCTGATGGGTATTTGCGATTCATGAGGAGTTAAAAGCGAACAGCTTAATTGAGCGCGATGTTTGGTGGAAAAATTATTGGCGGGTTCAAATAATATATTTTGCACAGTATCATATGGAGGCAAAATAGGTACATACGTAATATGCATGCTTCGTGGGGGTATGGTTATTTGATTAGGGAGTCTTATAATTCCACGAAGAGCGTCAGAAATTCGGAGTGATTCAACTAAAGGAATGGAGTTGGGGCCTATTTTCACTATTCCTTTATGCCAATTCAGTGTCATAGTGGGAAAGCGGCAAAAATAATCGTTTCCAAGTATGAGATTGATTGGACAATTTTCAACAACGTGGGCTCTCAAAAATTCGAAATTTTTGGGATTAAAGTGTTTACATAAGTCTACATGGATCCAGACAGCACCTAATACACGAGATTCAAAACCAGCGGCTTGAGTGATCGATTTAATAGGAGATGATATTATCTTAAGCTTCAGCTTTTCTACAGTAGCTTTTGAAATGAGTGTGATTTCGGATCCCGTATCAATCATTGCATTGAGAGTATTAAAAATTGATTGGTTTTCTGGATTGTGAAGATTAACGGAAATTTGTGGGTATAAATTTTTTCGGTTTGGACTAGAGATCATACAACTTGTTTGATTTTTAGAATTTTCATTAGAGAGTAGGGGTCCTAGAGCTGCTGTCACAAAGTTTGGGGCGCTCGTTCGGGGGGTCATTTCTACGGCCACAGTACGCGGTTTGCGCTTAAAACGAAGTAAAGCCATGGGGGAAAAATTAGAGAGTTTACGGAGAACACACAAATACACAATATAAACAGCAAGCACAATCATAATTATGATAATTAAAGTATTTAATATGAGTTGAATTGGGCCTTTAAGGAGGGTTGCTAAGCCGCCAGTGACTGCGTGGGTCCCGTTGATAAATAAATTTTCAAGAGACTGCTCGGAACTTTCAATAATTTCTCCTAAGGCGCTTCCAGTGCCTTTCAGAAAATGCGAAACAATACTAGGATCAAGTGAGAGAGATGCAGAATAATTTACTAAGCGATTTAATTGATTTTCAATTGAGCGAGTTTTCGACCAATAATATCTAGCTAGGCTGAGAGGTGTGGGGTAAGCATATCTACGAGAGCCTGTGATTGGAGGAGCGTCTAGGGCGTATGGGGTCCATTTTTCCTGCCATGCTACTTCTATGGGAATCAGACTAACATGCACGGTACCACTTTCCGTTCTCCATGTTTGGCCTTCAAGAAAAATACCAGGAGATGTTTCATGACAATTAATTGTGGGGGAGTGCGGAACGATGTCTTGTGTACCGGGGATCACAAACCAGAGAGTTGATTTAATTAAAATAGGCAAAAATGCGTAGCAAGTATCATTAACAATGAAGTTCCAGAAAATTTTCTCCGGATTTACGGGGGCACATTCCCAGATCATGAGGGCTTCACCTGCGAACGCTGCAGATATATTATTACGTTTAAGGAGGGCGCGAGCTCCTAGGGTTGGGTCTAATCGTAAAAGTTGCCAGGTGAGTTGAAGTGAGCGGTCAGCAGCCCTACAGAGTTCAAGCCAAACACTTCGAAAACGTGTGATTTCGAGAGCTTCCATTTTATTCATAATGAAATTAATTCTCATATTTGCGTCCCATGAAACGTCATAAGCATTTTTGAGATTAAGGGGTGATTCGGCTGAAGGTTTAGTAGGGGTTTTAGTCCAGTGGGGAGGGAGCTGTACGAGAACACCTTGGGGAGTGGAGTACATGTTTTCTTGATTGCATATTTTTATGGGTTTCGAGATTGTAAAAGCGCCTTGAATTTTTTCAATGGTGATAAAATTATTTAATGAGTCGGCTGAAAAATTTCCCAAAAGTGTGTATGGGCAAAAATTTTTGGGCTGAATAGGGGTCCATAAAACGTGAGAGAGGGGTGTAGAGCATTCTCCTTGATGTAAAAAGCAATTTCCGGTGTCACTTAAATCAGAGAGAGTTTTGAGACCATCATAAGAGTAAACAGTACCATATTCTAATATGAGATTAGTTACGGGCTGACAAAAATCATAACAACAATATTTATAATTCACATTGAGTGTGTTAGAAGTACTCCATGTATCGCGATCAATTTTCAAGAGTTTTTGATTTTTGAAGATTTTATGTTTCCAAGCAGAGAGACAATCACGGATGTCACCAGCAAATTTTTCTGTTTTATCTTTCACTATCCCTTTAGAGAAGAAAAATCCGTAATTGGTGCAGACCGTTCGGGTGACAAAATAACATTTAACAGCTTCAGTGGAGAGTGGTTCGGTTCGAGGGGTCCAAATTTTAATATTAATTTTCTCGTATTTTTCGGCGATATTTTCTGGCATTATACACGTAATTTCTTTCGGTACGGATAAAGCATGCCCTGGTCTGGCATGATTACACATGAAAAACGTACGTTGGTTCGAAATAGTAAGAGAGTGGGTTGAGTTGAGGCAAAAAATGATGATGAGGAACCCAGATATCATCAGAGAATTGGGCACGCATTTTTTATTCATAAAGTAATCCGACTGAAGGTTGTGGTGGGGTTCAATAATTTTCCTGATCGATGGATGCCTCTGACCTCCGAAAACCTCCCATTTTTCTGATGGGGATCGACTGCCGGCTACACTTTCATATTTTTCATCATTTTCACCACCTTGGAGATCAGGGCCTGCGGCCCACTTCGATTCACTTTTTGAATCGGAATCCAAATTGTCAATAATCATCTCGCGTCTTAATGCGCCTTCATCGATAGGATCGGACCTGACCATGTAGGTCCTCATGGAGGGAACGACCTCATCCTTATAGGCTTCTGCTAGCTGGGGGTCCTCAAGAGTGAGATGATTCAGGGGGTCCAGGACAGTGTGGGGGTCCAGCTGCAGGTAATCCGACCCGTCATCCTCCGCAACCTGGGCTGTGGTTCCGTAGCTGTTAATCACATTGACATTCGACCGGGCTCCACGAAATGCCATTGTGCCTCTCCCTCTGGACGAATATTGGGGCGCCTCCGTCCGGAAAGGGGTCACGCCGTAACTCACGTGTCTGAAGCTATTTTGGGGGGAATAGTGGGGGGCTACTCAACCTTGGTGTTTCAGTATGATTTTGGGGATTTATTCTTTTGTCATTCATTAGAGTTCTGCAATTTACTTTGCGATGACCGCGCCGTCCACAATAAAAACAATTAATTAAAGCGTCTGGATTCATGGAAAAATTTTGAGTTTGTGGGACGTTAGTTCGAAAATTCTGAGGTGGTTTGAAAGCTTGAAAACGTGGCTGAAAAGAGGATCTCGGTGGAGAGTAGTGGTTCTGGGGGTACGTTGCTGCTGCTGTGCGTGAGTTTTTGGATCGATAATTTCCGAATGAGCGATTTTGAAAATTCTCAGAAGGTTCGGGAGGTAAAAAAGAAGCGGAAGTAATTTGTTGAGTTGATTGTTGATTTTGAGCATTTTGGGAGTGCTGAGTTGCAAAAAGGGTGACACTAGAGTCGTAATTTTGATTGATTTCCTGTTTTAGGGCCTCAGAAACTGCTTCTTCAAATGTTTTTGGTGATGCGTTGCGGACCCACAAGCGTAAATTTGGGAGTAGTTTCGAAATAAAATGACTTTTGATGAAATCATTAGGTTCACGGCCTGTCCATCCGGGTTTAGCTATGCGAGCGATGTGCCTAATATCATCTGCGTATTTTTGTACGGATTCCCCGGGGTGTTGAGAGCGTGAGAGAAGTTGATCGGTTTTTAAATCAGAGTGGAGAGTTTGCGGAAATCGTTCAAAAAAGGCATCATTTATTTGTTTCCATGTATTTGGGCTTGGGGTGCGGGATGTGAGATCGTACAAAAATGTGTGAGCTGATCCTTTTAGGTACGTAAAAAGTAAAGCTAGTTTGCGATCA
>JAVLUZ010000576.1:0-18641 GCA_036768485.1 Mermis nigrescens
TTGGTTCTGTGTACTAGCTGAGCGAAGTTGAATGCATCGACGTGTCACCATTGTGTGACTGAGTGAAAGAGCTAAAAAATTATTTGGTAATTTGAGCAGTAATCGGATTTCATTGATACCGCGTGCAAATACGCAACAAAATTTAAATCAATTAAGTCAAAAGCAGACCTACGTCTTGGAAATGTAGAAAAAATTGTTTGCAAGTGTCGATGCTCTAATGAAAGCTATTTTGATAATGTTTGTCCAAATCTCAGCTATTCGGCTGTTTTTATATAAGATCACTTAATTTAATGCGCTTAAACTGTTGTATCTAAACGATATATTGCTAAACAAATAAGAAATAGTCATTGGCGAGATTGCGAAAAAATGATTTCGATACTGTGATTTTGTTTAGAATTGAATAATAAGATGACAAGGTATATTCATCAAATTATATGCATAAATGTGTGTCTTATTTTTTTAATATATTCAATCAGCTTGCAATTAATGCTCGATTAATTATACGGCTGTTATTCCATAAGCGGCGAAAAATATTGTGCAATTTTAAATTGAACTCGTCAGATGCGCCTCATCGCTTTATTTTATAATTAATAATCGTATAATGCTTATGAGATTGTTTCGTAAATTCAACATTTATTTCACGTTCGCAAAATGTTGCGCTTCGCCGGCCGAATTGAGAATCCATTACTTTACAAAATCATTTATCCATTATTGAATATTATCATTATCATTATCCCTATGACTAGTGGGGAAATTTTTTTTGAAAATTAAGGTCAGCGGACAAGACCAGTTTTGCTAAAGCTTGAAATTGATTGTGTTGTCAAATATGACTATTTCTCGCTATTTTAAAGTTTATGCTAATTTTAGGCCATTTTAATATTGAAAAGTTTCGTCGGACTTCTCAGACAGGTCTTCCCTGACTTGACTCTCAGTCTGGATGTTCTTATTCAATTCGGCCTGTTCTGAAGGTTCAACATACGTGTTCTTGGGGAGGAGTTCGGGGAAGTTTTGACTCCTCGAATGGCTATTGAATACCCCGCTGAATGGCTGCGTCCACACGCGGGCATGGGGGATGGGGTTAGAAAGGCAAATTCAATTTTTCAATTTTTCTTTTTTCCGCCATTTTTTGATGCCAATGGATAGTGCTCGATGAGAAACGTTAAAAAATGGTATTTTTCGCAACAGTACTCAGTTTTAGGACCGTTTTTCTGACTTTTAAAAGGTTTTGCACATACACACAGCCAGAATTTTGTGCTGCCTGCTATGGCTGAGACTTCAGAATTGTTGATTTTTCGTGAAAATTGTGAAAGTGTGCCCTTTTCAGCGTTTTAGCTTTTATTTTTTTGGCTCGAAGGTCTCAAATTGGCGCTTTCTGCGCCGTATACACATTTTTGACTATATTTAGTTCAATTTTCTTTTTTCTTCGAATTTTTTTCGAAATTTTTTGTTTTTTGTTTTCAAAAAGATTAGTATTGTCCGAAATGTCTAAAAATAGTGTTTTTGACGTCTACTCCGTCGGTTTTAGGCCGAAAAAATGCAATTTCTGAAACATTTCCGGGCCTCGGCTCCTCTAGCATTCCCATGCTGTAGATGTACGATACGAGTATGGTGTACAAGCGCACTCTGGTCCTATCCTGAATGAAAACATTTACGTTTAGAGGACACACTGTCCGTATTCTTCTATATTTTGACAATCTTAGCGAATTAATTTTAATAGAAAATGAGCATGTTCCTAAAACTAAATCTAATGGATCCCAATTATCAAAATAATGAAAAAATAAAAATCGATGAAGTTCTAGGACGACAAACAAAAACGGAACACGGGCGACCGGAGGGCCACTGGAAAGAAGAATCAATGCGGCAGAAACGAGAACGTGTAGAATATAATAACGATACATATAAATGATAGGAAAGTCGCATCAGAATTGATAGAAGAATGATAATGATCGAATGGTAATATGAGGACTTTTTGAATGTGTTAAAGTGTGAGTTCGGCAATATGATGGGATCAGCCGAACTAAGAACCTAAATATTAAGCGAGCAACAAAGTGCAAAACTCGAACCTGGGGCACATCGGCAGCCACTACTACTTCACAATCACCCATTTCAACAGTCTCATAGAAATTATCAAACTCCCACCAAAAGACATAATTAGTATTTAAGCAGTCGTATTATCTAATTAACGATCTCAGTCTAGGCGCTGGTCAAATGGAAAGAGCGTTCGTAGATAAATTGTAGGAATAATTTGGCACTTACTTTCGTTGTGTCTAGCATTACTTTGCTCCTGATCATATAAAAGAAAGTTGCAACTAAAATAATGCTTGAAAAGATCAATACAACCTTACATGCGTGGGCAACAACCAATTTCTGTGGGGTCTGAATGGGCGAAATCGCCGAAAATTCAATTCTGGGTGTCTACAGGATTCTGCTGGAGATATTATGAATTCGGTGGTCCAACACCTCAAAGAGCGCCTTACGTTCGTATGTGAATGCAACACACTGCTGATCCGTAGTGCAAATACCAAGGTGAAAATAGAAAAATAAAAACATGAAAATGTGGAAATAAAAACAAAATATAATCATACAATCATACCGGCTTCGGCTTGAATTCTAAAATAATCATCAACGAACTCACGAGAAGCTGAAAAGTTTCTCTTGATTGGGACGAATGACACTACGTGAAATTTTTTATCATCAAACAACCCTTGAACACGTTGGGAACAAGATATTTCTTAATTTTAAGGAAATACTGACGGGTTCGTTTTTTATCTACATTGCTTTATCTTGCCTCAATCAGACTTGCACTTGTAAAGTTTCAGATTCTGGCAACTTAAGAAGGTGAAAATGGTGCAAAAAATGAAACGAAATTACGACAAAAACATCTGACAAAAAATTGAAACTTTTTCTTATAAAATGCTTGAAATCAAACTATGAATCACGATAGTTTTTCGCTAGGATGAATTTTTTAGTTTTCATAATAAATCGATAAATATGCTGGCTGATCTCTCCAAACCTAATTGAACCCTGGATAATCCATGCCATGTCCAGTTGAAAGGATGTTCTTGAAAACATACTTACTGAAACGATCCAATATGAAAAAAGTTTTAATTGAAGCTGAAAAAATAAACGCATTTCCCATAAACTATAAATTTAGTAGTCGTGAGGAGATAATTTGAATCTTGTGATCACACAGGTACATACATTTTAATTTAAGTTTTATGACGATATTTCATGTTAGGGATTCCACAAAGGCACGTAGCTGGCCGTTCTATTTTGGGGGACCAACACCAATTTTGGGGGGACTTAGCCCAAAAAGGCCAAAAATAGCAACAAAATAACCTAAAAAAGTCCTATTTTTCCGATTTTTCTGAATTTGGGGGGAGTCCGGACCCCCCATTCCTCCCCGAGATAATTGTCTGATTCCACACAAGGGCATAGGGAGGGCTATGAGAGGAAGGTATTACCCCTATCTCAGATTTTGAAAAACCGGGTATTGTCAGGTGATTTTGGTGAAACGTAAGTTGCTGGTGAAAAATCTTTGATTTTATAGCAGAAAAGATACAGCTCATTTAACTAAAAGTTCAGTGAACCTGGTCAGTTTACTGCAAAAGTATCGATTTTTTCATAACTCACATTGTTTGTCAATTGGTTGTCACATAGTAGTGAATTATCCGCTTAATTCGTTGTTTAAAGTGAGTATTTTTTCGAAAAAATATATTTTAGAATTTAATTGTGCTACCTTCTGACCTCAGGAATAACATTTTTATTTGCTTGAGTAGACCTTGTAAAAACGCACGTTATGACCTATGTTTACTATGTGACCGTTTTTGAATTTCATCCCCTCACCCTCTGGCCACCCATACCTTGCCCATCTATGGGGATTCCGAATCTTGAACAGCAGCAGTTTTTGTACCTATGTAATTCATCATTGCTCTTA
Organism: Mermis nigrescens; assembly: GCA_036768485.1. Taxonomy (NCBI): domain Eukaryota; kingdom Metazoa; phylum Nematoda; class Enoplea; order Mermithida; family Mermithidae; genus Mermis; species Mermis nigrescens. Next base: position 3,938 of record JAVLUZ010000576.1, read on the forward strand.
ATTACTTTCTTTTCATTGGATTACGATCTTCATCCAACTTAGCTATAGAATTGGGTACTCTTAGCGCGGTGAAATTACCCGAAGTGTGCGAATCCTTAACATTGCGCAACATCGTTATGCTTTTCGCTCTTAATTTTTCATGCAATTACTGTCAGATGTCTCTAATTGCTCGAAAAGATTATCTTTTCATCGTAAATGAACTTCTTAACTTAACAAAAGTTCTTCATTAATTATAGGGAATGCCTCATTAAGGTAAATCGACTGTAAGCGTGTAGAAAATTATCCTTTTAAATGTTTGATAGAAGATATGCAGCTGTGCACGGGATGACGTTACTTATTCCCGTATGAAAATTGCATTCTTGTAGCTTATTCTCCGGATCAAATACAAAGTAGAATCGATCCAAGCGTAACTAATATATCAATTCAACTTGAATTTCATCCATTAAGGGAAAACGTCATTTATTTATGTATAGTCTGCTTTAAAGCGGAATCCAATACTGATCCTGCTCTGAATTTATTAGCCTAGCTTTTTACATACCTATATACATACTGAATCGTAGAACTTAGACCACTCAGATCAATCGTGTGATTTCCGGACGCGTTTGTGCAAATATACATACTACTAGCAAAGAAAAATGCTCCGATGGAACAAAAAAAATATACTTGGGATTGTGGATTATTAAGGAGATAAAAGGAGGGGATGCCTAAGGTCGCAAAATCTGCTAAAAATAAGGCATTCTATAAGCAACGCAAAAAAATCGAAGTATACTCTGCGGCCTCGCAGATAGAAATAAATTATTGAACCAAAAAAACGATTGAAAACGCAGCAAGTTAGCTATGCAGTAGCTATGGGAAATTAGATAAAGTAAATTAGGAGTGACTTTGCAAGCCAGTTGAATGAAATAGCAACATCAATGCAATCAAGACAATCAAGGAAATTGTTGGTTTAAAGCAACATGCAACAGACTAATGTAGGTACACTTGCACGCCCGCAGCGATTGTGTGCACTAATCAATTGACGCCAGGTTCGCTTGCTACAATACTCATGATAACAAAATAAAACACCTTTAAATACAATTGTACTTAGTTTTCTATCAATCATGATACGAAGCAAATCAGCGTTGCAACTTGCAAGTAACTTACAATAAGTAAACATTTTAGATTATGCTATACATTCTTATGTGAAGCATTAAAAATTATTTAAAGAAGGTCACACCTTTTCAGAGGCCGCAGAATTTCGATTTTTTGCATTGCTTAGAGAAAGTCTTATTTTTAGCAGATTTTGCGACTTAACAGTATACGTAGGTAGCTTTTCCTAGTCTCCTCTTTTTAAATCCTTAATAATCCACAATCCCAAGTATATTCGTCTTTTTTGTTCCATCGGAGCCTTTTTGCTACTACCCTACTTTTAATAAACATGATTTGAGTAAATAAGTCAGTAAACACATACGGTAACATGCCGCAATAATGACAGCAGTCCAAGAACGCAGAATACAATATTGCTTCAGCATAAACTTAACGCAAATATTGGGTGTAAAGAACACATGCGCTCAGATTCGTAATCCTGACGTTATATGGAACATTTTGAAAAAATTAAGCTTCTGCAACACTCTGAAATTAGATTTAATTTTTAGTGTAAACTTTGCATAACTACTTGGTGTAAACAAAACATACAGTCAGATTCGTAATCCTGACCTTATGGTACATATTTTGAAAAACAATTTACGTTTTGTAACGCTCTAGGAGTGAAATAAATTTGTAGTGTAAACTAGACATTTACAATAAATCAATAGTGCAAACTTAACACAAATAGGTGTCGAGAAAACTAATAGTCAGATTCATAATTCTGACGTTACGTATAACATTTTTTAAAACATTTAGCTTCCGCAAGGCTCTAGAACTAGAGTCAATTCGAAGTGCAAACTTTACACAACAATGGAGTGTATAGAAGATTTTAGTCGGATTCGTAATTCTGATATCACTCTGATATTACGATCAACATTGACGAAAAATTTAGTTTTCAAAATGGCCTGATGATAAATAAATATTAGATGCAAACCCTGTTTATACCACTGCTGAGTGTAAACAAACGCGCCCAACTAACGTATCACGTTCAATTCCTGGTACATTTTTAGACTTGAGATCATGTCCAGACTCATAACCGGAGAAGTTAGCAGAAAAAAACACGACAGAAACACGTTTAACACCCACTTTTTGACTTTACACCTCCATGTAAGCAAACGCAATTTGCTGTGACGCGTACTCTTTAGAAAGTACTTTATTTTTATTCCATTCGACCTACCCCGACTTCTAAACGGAGAAATTAGCGAACAAAAAATGGACAAAAACGTATTTTCCACAATCCAACACATTGCAAACTTTAAAAATCTGAGCCTAGTTCCCCTCCCCATTGAGTGTAAAGAAATTCGGTTTGGACCAATCTGTAACCTCTGAATCTAAGTGTGGAAAACTTCTGTTTCGCAAAATATTTGTGATATTAACTATCAAAATACGGAAAAAGTGCTTTTCCGCCCATTTTACATCCCTGATTTCGAATTTTATACCCCCATAAATAACTTAATATTGCGTTTTTTAAGCGAAGTTTGCTGCGACGTGAGCCCTTAGAAGGTGCTTTATTTATATTTTATTCAATTTATCTCGACTTATAAGCGGAAAAGTTGGCAAAGAAATCTTAGACTAAATCTTTTTTTACACCATCCACTAGAGTGTAAAGTTTAAACCCCAACATCTAACTCCGTATTAAGTGTACAAAAGTTTGCTGGTAAGCAGAAAGTAGCCCTTAAGACGTAGTACATTTCTATGAGAAAAAATCTCACGGGACTCATAACTGGAGTTGTTGGCAGATATTAAGAAGGCAAAAACGCAACCGAACTCTGTCTATATACACACTGAATTTTATACTCTTTACAATTCCCCTCAAGAACCAATGCGAAATTCAAAAAACAAAGAAGTGTCATCTGAAAAATTCCTTCCTCTACAAATCTATGCCATTAAATTGTGTGAGTTGTTGATACTGAATTGTCTACAAGCTTCGAAAAAATTGACAAAATTTGCTATATGTGATAACGTTATGCCAAAACTTTACACGTTCTTTACAAGGTCGGTGTTGAGTGAAAAGAAAAACAAAAACCCCGGCAGCAAATTTGTTGTTATCTTTCTTTTAAGAAAAACCGCAACCCCCCCCCAAATGTGTCCCGTTATAGCTGTAGGGGCTCATAAAATTCGCACTCGCTGTGATAAACGTATAAGAAAAAACGTGGCCAAGTATATTATAGGTAGCGCTATCTCGCTACCTATGATAGTTCGTTTCTTTCATTATTATTACTCCAATCGTTGCGTTAGATATGCTTGCAATTTGTGATCATTATTTTAGTTCTTCTGCGAGACACCTAGATTTTTTGTCATTATAGCGCTTAATTTAACGGCTTTTATATTAGCATTCGTGCACATCCTTGTTCATATAATGCCAAGAAAATTTATTATCAGTTACATCGTTATGTATTTTTTACTAATCATTGATTTGTTGTTTTAGCTGCTAGACATAGGTACTTGACCCATTTGCAAATTTATGGCTGACACGACCATGCAGCAGAAAATAAGATTTTTTGTACAATTTTTGCATGATAGCTGATAGTATTTTTCAAAGAATAACTGAATCACGATGTTGTAGGTCAGCTGATGCGCACCTGAAGATCTAGCAAATCAAAGAACTCAAAAAGGCCCAAGTCTTATTATGTAGCTGTCTCAAAAATGGCCAGCAATAACCATTCTGTTAATCAGGGTCAACTGGGGCCGATTTCTGAATGAAGGGGCTAACTTTAGCCCATGGGCCACCTAACCTTAGGACTAACTCAGCCCCGTGGCTAACTTAGCCCGCGTTTCTAAATGAAAGTTAGTTATGGGGCTAGCAAGCCCTATGGCTAAGGATGTTAGCCCTGGGTATAACGTTCATTTGAGTTAAAGGCATAGGCATTACGTGAGGTTTATAAAATGCATAGGTTTTATTCTTTCTCAATGAACTGCTAGGACACATCGCTGACTTTATTCCCTTGTAACCACTCATGGGCGTGGGGGTTGGGGGTATGCACCCCCAGAAGTTGAAATACCCCCCAGAAATCAAAATACCTTTCCCAGAAAAATTTTTTTGCTTTTTTAGCAATTTTTTGATGTTATTAGATAGAGCTTGATGAGAAACGTCGAAAAATGGTGTTTTTTCGCCATACCACCATTTTTAAGGCCATTTTTGACCTTTAAAAATTTTTCACCCCCCCAGAAATTTTTTCACCCCCCAGAACTTTGGTGCTGCCCACCTATGCTTGTAACACTGAGTGACATAGAAATTTCCCATTACGGGGACTCAGCAGCATAACACAGAACTTAGCATACCTTATCTACCGTATTTTTTCAGAATATTTCATGTCTTATACGCAATAATTTTCGATATTGTTCTCTTGTGTGTCATTAGCGATAGCAAAAATGAACTTCCAGTCCAATAGAATGTGACGGTCAGTTTAATTAATTGTGTGCAGGGAAACTCACATATGTGAGGAAAATTATCTTTGTTCGGTAAATATTCATAAATCTCACTGAACAAATTTTTACTGAATCCGAAATTTGCATAAAAATAGTCATCATTCAAAAGAATACGGATCTAAAAATTTATCAAGAATTTCGAAATTGTGCGCATTGGCAAACAAAACCAAGCACCATCTTGATAACAAGACTTGAGAAATACCAAACAATAAATAAGGTAGTCTTAGTCAACATCAGGGATTGATTTCAGGGGCTAAATTCCAATATTTAGCCCCGAAAGATTTAGTTCACTCATTGAATAACACGCGCGAAAAATCAACAGAAATTTAGCCACGGGGCTAAGTGGGCTAACTTTTGATACTCATCCTCGAACTAGCTGGTCCTTCAATCAGAAACTTAGGCTAAAATAGTTAACCCCATATCTTGTGACTTAGCCCCCTCATTCAGAAACCGGCCCCTGGGAAGGGTGGAAAATTTCTTTTACTCAACGAAAATCAAAAGTAAAGACATGATATTATTACAAGCTATGTTTCATGGATATTTTAAATTTCATATCTTTTATGACGCGCACGGCTCTAATAACACATGCACAATGAAGTGATGATTTGCTTGAAATTTAATACATAATCGGTTTTTAAGAGCAATAGAAAAATGAACGACAGTAATGCTCTCGTGAAAGCCTTTTTGTCAAACATTGAGAAAGCTTTTAATGATCGTTTTACTCTCTACAGTGATTAGTCGTTCACCTACTACTTAATATATGTTAATATTGAATTTCATTTCAATTACATCTGATACTTTAAGCTTCGTGAAACACTCCGCTTGTTATTTCCTTCTTGCATTGAAAAATTTCCAATGAACGTTCCAATAATTATTAACTTGCATTCAGTGCTCCTATGTACTGAACTTTCTTCTGTGTGTAAAATTTGATCCGTGTCTGTATTTAATTTTTTAATGTTCCGTCTGTTTTATACTCGATGAAGAGAATACAATATTTTTGAGTTCCTAACAAGTTTGTCCTAAACTATATTTTTCGCACACGTCAGGAAATACGTTCCAATTAAAACTTTAAACCAGAGGCAGCTTCACTGAAAGACATGGTATATAACTAATCAAAATGAGATTAGATAATATTTTAGGTCGTCTTAACTATTACAATCGAGCATCTAATGCGCCTTGAACTTTTTGTATATTTATAAATTTATTTTAGCTAAAAGATTTGCAAATTTATTTTATCTCGACGCTCCGTATTCTGCTTTTAAGAACAAAAGCTGTATGAATTTGGAATCTCTTATACCTTTGAGATGTAGCTTACGCTTTTCAAAAGTGGACGATTGCCTGCCCAAGATACAAATTATATTCGTCACTTTCTGATGCCATCAGCTTATTTTTACTTTATTTTGACGTTTCAATTTTCTCTAAAAAGTTTAAAGATTCAGTACGTCTTCAAACCTTTTTTGCACAGTATTTATCAATTTGCTAAAAATTATTACCTAGAATGCAAAGACATTCAATATTCGACTTTCATCATGTATTGCGCTGAATAGACATGAGATGATAGGAAAAGGAAGAAGTAGAATTACTATATGCCGAACATTTCCTGACACAGGGTGTTGTACTAAATGTGAAGAAATTACATTAGTCGCTAAAGGTCTTTGAAAAAGTGGATTATCGTCAGTAAAATGATCGAATTTGCTAGCAATTTAATTGACGTTATTTTCAAAAAAATTGGCCAGTTTCCGCAATGTGTACAACGAATGGAAAATCTAGACAGGTTTTTTAACGTATTTACAGAAAGTTTTTTCAGCCTATCGGTCTTAAGCAACCTTAAATAAGGTGATATAAGACGTTTTGGCCTCGTCTCGTCACAGTCCCTTTGCTAAGGAAGCTCTCAAGCCAAATTCAGCGAATTGTACGAAAGAATTGGTTTGGTGTGCACATGCGCACACGTTAGTACGATGTGCTACGAAACGATTACATTTCGCTTTTGATTGATTTTCTTTTATGCTACTTTTTAAAATATTTTTACATATAATGAAAGGTATAAATCTAAGGTTTATAATTTTTATAATTTTATAATTTTAAAATTTTTTTAATTAATTTTTTTATAATTCGAATTTTGGCACTTTGGGCACTTTGGGCTTTGGCAGAACTGTTGGTTTATTAGTATTTTCATTTATATTATTTTTTCTGGCCACTTCGTTTTTCTAAACATTCTCAAGGTGCTCGACCATGAATTTCTACTGCAAGCGTAAGCCGTGATGAATACACTTGTCCCTAATAAAGCCATCCTCTGGCTCTCTCAAAATGTCTGAAGTTTCTGATGAGTATGCATAAAATTTAAAAAAAAACAAGATATGTAATAGGATTGCGGGGTTCAATGTCGATTTTTCTTGTCTATTCAGCGATCTTGTAGCTTTGATTTCAGATGAACTTGTTTGCACGTAGCATTTTGCTAAGAATTTTGTCTATCCCGGTTTTAAAACAGTTTACCTTCCGCAGAATGCCTTGATTTGTATATTTTACTCAACAACCTCTTTTATTAATATAAATGCTGAAAACCGCATCTTTTTTCTTGTTTCACCGCACACGTTATTAAAGTTTTGAGATTTCCGTTTCCTAGACGTAAGTGAAAAAGAATATTGACTATACTTGTTTAGATTTCTGTAAGTTTGAAAACATCTCTTTACATGTGATAGCTATAATGATATTTTAGACAGTTTCACCGAGGGTTGTTCTTCATTTTGCTCTAGTATCGAACAATAAGTCTGAGCATAATTCAACACTATCTCCTTGGAATAATGCCAACATGAAGGACGTTCCAGCATCGGAAGCAGTCGACTCTACGCCGGCAGGTAATATAAGTAGTACCTACCCAAACGCTGAATACAAAATAGCTAGTTTCGCATGTGGCTGCATGCTTATTCCAATCGCTTTATTTGGTTTATTGGGGAATTTGATGACCATCTGGGTATTTAGGCGTAAACCTGCCTCCATAAACATACTACTAGTCGGTTTAGCATGTTTTGACATTTGGCTATTATTGACAGCCACTCCTATTTTTTCCATCTTAGCCATCTCAGCTTTATACGAAGCTCACATGCGCGCCGCATGGGGCTTCTTAACTTTGTACGTCTATCCACTGTCTATGGCAGCTCAATCAGCCTCTGCCTGGACAATGATCTTGATTTCGGTCGACAGGTACCTCGCCGTTTGCCATCCATTCTCTGCCATTATTCATTCCACTGGTATGTACTCGTTTTATTACTTGAAAAAAAAGTTAATTTGGATTTTTAAACAGGAATAATGCCAGTGATGGAGCACCAGTATTTTTACGAAAGTCCTCCAAGAGAAAAATCACAAATTCTTGAAATGCATCTGAAAGACATTCAAAATAGTTCTGTAGTATACTTTTCAGCTAATAAACCCAATATTATTGTTTTTGTATTAGTTTTGTTTTTTAAACACCCCAAGTTTGTGTAAGACGTGGTAAATATGTCCAAAAAATTTTAGTGCTTCAAAGCGAATTAATTATCATCCGTATCGCTTTTCTTCGCAATTCGCTAGATTGATTGAAGACAAAAGTTTTAAAATATTTTTACTGTCACGCTGAGGTGAAAGGAATAAGTGAGAAATCATTTTTTACTATATTTTAAGCGGGAGAAAGAAACGCAAATTTTTGGATTGCTCTGAAATTTTATTTCTTTATTGTATCCCAAATATATTTTTTTGCCCTAATCGTAATGGCTTTCAAGACACCTGTCTGACTTCAATATTGTTCTACCCTCGATCAGACATGCACGTGAGGGTTTTGGGGATCTAGGCCCCAAAATGGAAAATTGAAAATTTTTGAGAAAATGAGGCAAAATGAGACAGGAAAAGATGGAAATTAGAAATTTTGGCACCAGTGCTCGGAAATAATGATACAGTGGATTAAAGTAGTTATAAAGTATTTTGGCATTTATATCAGTGAGGCCATTTTGCCTCAAAAAAATTCTTGTTGACTCCCTAGCCCGTCCATGCTGTGTCTCTAGACCATACGTGAGCAGCACCAAAATTCTAAGGGGTGAGGATGGGTCAAATCGCCGAAAATGTTACTAAAAATAGAATTCTGGGTCCAAATCTGTGGGGGGGGTTTAACTTCTGGAGGTGCAAATCGCCCCAAACTCCCCCACGCCCATGTGTGGTCTAGACCCGACATCAGATGGACAAGGGGCAATCACAGGAAAATAAAGTAAAATGTTTGTTGGGAAGTAATCAAAATCGTAACTCCTTTTGTAGTGCCTGCAGTCGACAGGATAGATCATGTCATCTTTTTACGTTTGTACCTGTCTTTATATCTATTGTAGCTAAAAAGACTCTTCGAATGACCCCAGACCTACAGTTATGCTTACGAGCGCTCCCTCGACAGCTATAATGACATAGAGTGAAGGACGATGTTTTTATTGATAAAAAGGATTAAAATTCGATGCCAATCTTTTCCTTTTTCTTCACACGAGCTGATAGGCGTAATTATCATTATTATTATTATCATCATCCTCCTTCATCATCATTATTATTATTATTATTATTATTATTATTATTATTATTATTATTGTTATTATTATTATTATTATTATTATTATTATTATTATTATTATTATTATTATTATTATTATTTATTATCATTATTATCGTCATCATCATCATCATCATCATCATCTATCTATATATTATTATTATTATTATTATTATTATTATTATTATTATTTATTATTATTTATTATTATTATTATTATTATTATTATTATTATTATTATTTATCTATCATCATCATCATCATCATTATCATCATTATTATTATTACTATTATTACTATTATTATTATTTATTATTATTATTATTATTATTATTATTATTATTATTATTATTATTATTATTATTATTATTATTATTATTATTATTATTATTATTATTATTATTACTATTTAATATTTTTCTTATTTATTATTATTATTATTTTTAATATTATTATTATTTTTATTATTATTATTGTTATTATTATTATTATTATTATTATTATTATTATTATTATTATTATTATTATTATTATTATTATTATTTATTATTATTATTATTATTATTATTATATTATTATTATTATTATTATTATTGTTATTATTATTATTGACCTAGAATCCTGAGAACTTCCCAGATTCTTTGAAAAAGTTTTAGCGCTTGCCCAAACTAATAGATACAAAGCAAAACGCTGAAAAAATATTTTCGATCACAGATAACGAAGTTTGGATCATTTCAATCATATGAAAGGCTGGAGTACCATCCTTTCGAAGTTTTGCACCCACCAGTATCGACAATATCAACTATAACTTGGGTTGTTTCATTTAATTACGAAAATTCAACGCCGGTGTTTTTTAGTTAAGAAGTAGTAAAAATGTTAGCTTAAACGATTCGAATTCACGTTGCGGATAAATTTCAAGCTCTATTGCGGAAGATTTTTGATTTTCAACTATGTGATTTTTTTATCACTATCTGCTAATTGCTGCGCACGTTTTGCAGTAAGACGATCGAAGATCGGCTTGACCATTGTTTTAACGCTGGCCTTGCTATACAACGGTTGTCGCTTTTACGAATTTCGACTCAACGAGCAATATCCGTTGAACAATTTCGAACTGGTGCACTTGTTGCGCGCCGATTCCCTCTACATGATAGTCTACGTGAATTGGATGTATTTGCTGTTCGTGTTTGCCGTGCCGCTGGCGTCAATGGCGGCGCTAAATTTATCCGTTGTCGTCGGTTTGCGTCGCGCGACGACCAGCCGCCGTCAACTTACGTCGCAGCAGCATAGCGAAAATCGCACCTCGTGGATGATGCTCGTCGTCGTCGTCGCCTTCCTGTCGTGCAACTCGCTGGCGTTCATATTGAACGTCGTCGAAACGGCTTCCCTGAGCGCCAAAGAGACGCGAAACGCCGACTTGTTCTATTTTCTGACCGATTTCAACAACGTGTTGGTCGAATTAAATTCGAGCTTCAACTGCATTGTTTACTACGTTTTTAGCCGAAGTTACCGCGTGAACGTCCGGCGCCTTTGTTCGCGTCTCTTTAGTCGTTTCTGCACCGGCGTGACGCTCGAACGCTGCGCCACGGCGAGTTCGGTCGTGCCGATGTCGCGCGGCTATTCCGGCGATGCGTCGGCGCTCAATGGCGTTGAAATAAGAAACGCGTCGCCGACGCTAAAGTCGCGGATAATGGCGAAAGAGCGCGATTGTCTAGTTGGCAATAAGCCAAGTATAGTGCATTTTTCCGAAAAGTCGCCGTCTTCTTACGATTGCGAAATGATGAGGAGCAAGAAAGGATTGGGGCGAACCCGTAGCAGCAATCGAATCATTGCTAATAAATGCAAACAAATCTCGCAGAAGGAACCACGATCGATAAAAAAGACGTCTTTGTGAAGTTACAAATGATTAGTTGAAAATATAAAGCATCTGGCGGCACCTCTTATATTATTCCATGTTATACATAGGTAGGTAGTACACTGTTTTGGCATTGTATTTGGAGGAAAACTTAGAATTAGATTTGAATTAATGTAATTTGAATCAAAATTTAAAGAAATAAAATTAGCGCAACCAGAATTAGAGGGAAAATCTTCTCTATTCAGCTGTTTAATACATTCCTGCGAAAATTGCGTGTCAACTTCCACCTATATGTAAGACTTGGCATGCGCGCAGGCAGGGTTTGAATTGAATATTCTAGAGATCCTCTCATGAGAGCAAAATGAAGAATTTTCAGGGATCAAGAAGTGACAAAAAATGCAAGTTTCCTGTAAACAACTCAAAATCGACCACAAATTGCCGATTAAGGCATTTTATCATTTACACCAAATTTTCAGGCCATCTTCTAAAAAACCTTAAGCGGAACTTTCTCTGCGACCGGCGCTCGTGACGGGAAATTTGAACTATAGTCTGTTTCAAATAACTTCGTGCGTAAATTCTAACAATTTTCATCGACAGTAAGCCGAGGCTTACGATAATTTTATATCAGATCAAGGCAATAATCGCAATCTGTCAGCTTATTGTCTGAGTTAGTTTTAAAATTTATGACTGAAGTTGTGCGAAACAGTGGGTAGGTAGTATGCAAGTACAATCAATCGACTCGACACTATAGAGTGTTTCACATAACTGTGCATAAATTTCAAGAATTTTTATCGACAGTAAGCCCAGGGTTGTGATAATTATATATCATAACCACAATCTGTCAGCTTATTGTCGGAGATGGTTTTAAGATTTATGCACTAAGTTAGGTGAAACAGACTATAGGCATGCACAGTACACCCACAAAGGAAAAATGGAAAATTTTTGGGGGACCTATTGTGAAATGAAGACCATAAATGAAAATTCTAAATTTTTCGCAAAAGCGCTTGCTGAGTGATGCGGATAAGCCAGTTGTATGAAGCATTATCAGTTTTCAGGCCATTTTGACTCAAAAAAGCTCTAGCTCACTCTTCCCATCCGTGCTTCCAAAAGCATATTGATATTTCAATAGCGAACAGTTCACCACGCGGTGAGCTTAGCTGCCCAGTATATCCAGTCAGGGAGGGTCAAATATTGAGCTCTTTTGCACCAAAATGACGTAAAAACCAGGTATAAATGCTCTAAGCGCTAACGAATGCATGTACGGTTCTTGCTTAAATTCAAGAACTTTGGAAATTTCGTTCATTTGTTTTTAAAATTAAATTTAAGCAAAATTTTCTCGGAACATTTCCCAATTTTCCTTTATGGGTTAGGGGCTAGAGACCATACATACATGGGCAGCAGCCGTATTATGGGGGAATCATAAATTGGCTAAATTCACAAAAAAACATGCTGAAAATTCAATTACGGGGATCTATCGATTTTTTGGGTCTACCGGATTCTCGGGGATTTAAGTCGCCACCACATAAGACTATACCCTTAAGTACATACAACATGTTCGATTATGAGTAGTGTTGTAAAAGATATCTTTATCTTTATCTTTTTAGCAAGATAAAGATAAAGATATCTTTATATTTATCTTGACGATTTTTTTATCGTTATCTTTATCTTTTGGAAAAATCACAGACTATCTTTAACTTTATCTTTTTGATAGGAATTTATCTTGCAAAAAAGATAAAGTATGTACCTACATAAGTTAGCATGTAATCCAAAATGCAGGTTTGACGTGAAGTACATTTAGACGCATTCAAGTTTTATTGTAATACAAGAAAAGAAAACGATGATTGTTAAAACCCTATAGCGTGCGGTCCAAACTAATGCCTGTATATCAACCTAAGTAAGCGGGAGTGATACCGATCTGAGCGGGAGTACTACTACTAGCACCCACGTTAATCTAAGTCCAAGCCTAAGAAACATAGAGAAGTTTGAAAAAATCAATATCTGTTGCGACCATACTTAGTGCAGGCGCACAGAGCAGTGTTTTGATGCTTGTGAAAAGAAAGAAGTGACTTGCTGTCTGCCAGTAGTAGTAGTAGTAGTACGTGGGTCAGTCAGATACCGCGGGTAAACCCCCAAACCTACATTTAAGTGTGCCTAATGGTCATCACCTCCTTGATCTCAGGTGTAAAAATTAGGGCATACAGTTGGCTGCTTTACATCAGCCACTCTCGTTTATTGCACTTCACAAACATCATTCTCCTGGGTCCAGGCGACCATATTTACATATGTACAATTTATCTTTATCTTTTTGGTTTCCTTATCTTGCAAATTATCTTTATCTTTCTTAATTTTTTATCTTTATCTTCTAGATTTTAAAATTTCAACTTTATCTTCATCTTTTATCTTGCGAAATATCTTTATCTTTTACAACACTAATTATGAGTCAGATTGGGACACGAGACGCGATTTTTCTAGCCTTGCAGTGGCCTCGAACTATAGTCTGTTTCATGTATTCTACAGTTTTCTCATTAAATTTGTTTAAAGGCTACAACATGCCTAACTCAGGTGATCTACTGTAACGAAAATGAAAAGTTGAGTGGGGGCGAGCGGCCGCCATGTTCAATGCACCAAACCGTCCACGTAGACTCAACTCAAGCATCTAAACAGTGCCGTGACATAGTACAGTAGGTGCGCTAAATAAAAATCTTGCAGCAGGAATCGAATCTGTGTTGCTTCGACGACAATCCGACATTCTACCACTACACTAAGGGGAAGTTTTCGCTTAAGTTTAAAATGCGAGTCTTGTGTTCAACGGTCGATTTATGACAAGCCGCATGGGCGAATTCCATCCGCATACTGCATTCTGCTGGAAGACGAGAATAAATTATGCCTGCCGTAAGAAATTTTATTGAAAAACCAATCCTTCCTATGTAGCTACAGTGATTTCTAAATGACCTACAGTAAGTAGAGAAGATAGAGTTACTGTAGCCTCGGAAAAGTTTTGCTGATGAAGCTGTCAGATAAATGAAACAGACTATAGCAACACATTTCACAAGCTAGGCGAGATCTATTCAGTTTGTCAATTAAGATTATGACCAAAAAATTACGCAGCGCAACAAAATGTAGTTTTTTAATACATAGTAGCATCGCGTACCACGACGACTAAATACCAACCATATAGTACCATTGTGGGATATTTTTTTAAAATGATAAATCTAATAACAATTCTCTCTGATAGCCCCATTACATCATGCAATTAGAATCAGCCTATTTACAAAGTAGCGCTGACAGCTTTACTGATAAAAAACATTAGTGCAAAATACAAAAAAAGTAGAAAAAAGACACGACGATGTTTAAACAAACGCTTCAACGAATCGTTACCGAACATCAACAAGAAAAATGTGACGCAGCGGAAAAAGAGTGAAGCGATTACACAAAGAAAGAAGCATCATCAATCGAAATTGCGCCGCCGACCCGCGTATTGCTTGACCTGACGAAAATATTCGGCCCAGGGCTTCAAAGCATCATTTTCGTCGCCAGTCGATTTGTGCGTCTGTCGCGCCACTTTGTCCAAAGCCAATTCGTATTTGCGCAGAACTTCGCCGTATTTGCGCCAGCATTCGCAACCTTCGTCAGACTCCGCTTCGGACTCGAATTCCTCTTCGAATACGGATTCGACGTTGCGCTCCGAATCTGGATGCACGACCTTTTCTTGTTTGGCAGAAACGTCATTCTCAAGGGTT
>JAVLUZ010000577.1:0-52375 GCA_036768485.1 Mermis nigrescens
TTTTAATGACTATTTTTTTAAAAAAGCAGGTTAAAGGAAAGCGAAATAGACTTAATTAGATCCTTGGATCATTATTACCTATTAATTACTGAGCAGTGCCCTTAGGATTTCCATTTTTCAGTGTTGACTGCTTATTGAATCGATTCTTGCATTACCTGAAATCTATCTTGTGCTCTCGTTGAAGTATTGATGCCGTGAAACGGCATTCAAATTATTATATTTTTATCGGAAGGAGATAATTTTCAAAATTATTTTTTGAAGAAGTGCTTTTTGGACAAATAGAAGTATGCTGCCTAAAAAGCGTTGTACACGTCTACAATTGACCTATCCCAAGTGCACTTGAAAAACTTCAGTTCAATATTTATTTCAGAATAGTTTTCGGTTCCTTTAAGTTCCTTTTTCAATGCCCATATATTGTTGCACTTCTACTTGTCATCCATGCGTCTCATGGTTAGGCTGACGATAGGCATCGCCTAGGTGGGATTCTACATTCTTAATTTGATTCGTTTTTCAGCATTTTTAACATGCATGTCCGATGATGCCTGCAAATGGAACCACTTAACCTTCCTATACTTATTACTTGATTTAGCTTAGTAAATTGTAGAATAGTTCGTTTGTCAGAATCGGAGTAATCTATTAAAAATCATTACTACGTTGCCTATTTGATGGCCACTGCGCCGAGACCATTTTCGCTTAACACGTCGTCCAATGGGAGCTCTCTACAAATACATCCTCAGGCTTCCACCAAGTCAACAAATTACGGTACAGCCGGGTCTAAAAGTCGTTCCAGTCGTCACAGGTGGGTACAATAGTTGTTTTGATCCTTATGATTTTTGTGTTGTGAGTATGTACGTGCCTTTTTCAACCATACATGGGCATGGGTAGGGTGAGATGGGGTATGACTCCCTTTTGAGCTTTAAAAATAAGTGATAGCTATGGCGATTTTGGCCAAAAAACATTGCCAAATAGCCTAATTTAGTTTTAAAAACTAGCCATACAGCCTTTATCAAACTCATAAACATATTGTGTGAATTCATAAATGCTCTATAGTTCTTTCTTCTGAGTTTCAGATGAATTTATACTTCTTTTTCCTACTTTTACAAAATATGGCAAAATGGTAAAATCCCCTAAGCATGAAGTGACTTGATTCACCTCTGCTGTAGGTGCGGGTGCTTATCTCCCGATTCACAGCCCTAGGCCAGCGCGTCTGAACTAGACCGAGTCTGGGTCACGGGGCCGGTGTGACTGCACAGAACGCTGTTACCATCCGCCACACAAGTGCAGCTTCCCATTTATCGACCCCGGAGGGATGAAAGGCTGGGTCTGGGTTGGCCTGCTACTTTTACAAGGGAAGAGGCTTTATAGCTATGTTTGTGAGAATGGTTATATATTAACCACCAATGCTCGAAAACAATGGTTTTAAAGCGACTCATCATTTTTTGCAACAGAATCATTTTCTACAAAGCACGAATTTTCACCCCTCCCTGAAAGTTTGACCTTGCGCACCATACTTTCCCAATCTTTAGAGTTGAGAGAGGGGTGAGATCCCAGAATGGGGAACCAGTAAATTAAGTGGCATATTATTATTAGCCGACATCATTTTCTGTACGAGCTCCTTTGTGCATGTACAAGGATCTCCGAAAAGGCCTTTGTATGAGCATACAAATTTCTGTAGATATATTATTTAAATATATTTTTAAAGATACACATTTTTACATACTATCAGTGTGTGACCTGCGACCGGCATGCAGTCCTAAACAGTGTCTTTTTTGTACAAGGTTCCTTTGTACATGTCAAAGATGGTACCCAAAAATCCTTGTACATTTTGTACATGCAAATTTTTGTGTACTATAATATGGTACAGTAGCGATTTTGGTGTGGTAAAACAGGGTTCTTCGACCTTTGGTAGTGTATTTTAGCTAATTTCTGGGTTACTGAATATTCGAAATTTTCCTATTTTAAATGCGAATTCTACCATTTTAAAGACATATAGGACAGACAATTTTACACCTTTTTACGGTTTTTGTCTTCCCAAAAATCTTTATCCATGTACAAAGACGGTCCTGAAAAGTCTTTGTACATCGGGAAACATCTTTGCCGAATACATAAAAAACCGTGGTCCTAAATTTGATAATTCGGCCTGAGTTCGGCGCGAAGCGCCGAAATTTATATGAGCTTTTGATGGAAACTACTGAAACAACTTGTAGGTACTACAAAATCAGAAATATTACACAAATTGTAATACGCCGATTAAATCTTGTAATAAGCACCACTGCGCTTATAAATCCAATGCAATATGAAGATAAATTAGTCGATTTTATCTTTGAAGTGCAAAAAAAGTAGTACTTATTTTTGCATAAAATTTTTAAAAACAGTAGAAATACATAAAAAAAATATTTGAATTTGCATAAAGATGCGAAGATTATACAAAGATTGATTTTGGAGTGTTTAATGCCCCTGCTTGAATCTAAATGCCGAAATTTTCTTGAAATTTCTTTAAAAAAATACTGAAATGACGTTAAAATTAATATCACTTTGCCTCAGAAAGTATTTTAACATTGCATAAAAATGGCTCCAACAATAAATGCACGAGCCGATATCGAATTTTGGCGAAAACCTGCATTTTTGGCCATTTTTAGTTGCGTTTTTGCGATTCTCGGCGGAAAATTGGTGGTCATTTACCCCCTCCCCCTGAAAATGGCCGAAAACCATATGTGTAATAATTAAGCTTTCGGGAATTCCCCACCCGGCGTTGGACGTCTTCCTCACACCCCCCCCCCCAACGTTAGAAAATTTTGACCCACCTTCCTCCATTTTTGGCGAAAACTTGCGCTTTTTGGCTATTTTTAGGTGTTTTTGACTTTTTTGGCCAAACATCGGAGCTGCTCACCCTCTCCCTAGAAATGGAAGAGAAATGTACATGTAACAGGAGGTTGGGGCCACCCCTATCCGCGCTTTTAAGCCTCGAACTCCCTCCAAAGTCAGAAAATATTTGACCACACTCCCCCATTTTTGGCGGAAACTTGCGCTTTTTTGGCTATTTCTAAGTGTTTTTGCCATTTTTGATCTAAAATTGGAGTCGCTAACCCCCCTCCTTCTAAAAATGGTCAGGAACCCCTACCCGAAATTTTAGCCTTTACATGTATGCCGAGGACCCCCTCCCAAAATATTGAGCTGTTACATGCATGTTTTATAGTGATAGTTTGTCTATTTACTCTTGCTTACATTCAAAAATACTGTATCACTTCGTGAAATTCTAATTGTCAGGTGCACTTTTGCCATACTAAAAATTAAGTTCGAAAAAATTCAAAAGGTTTTCACCAAAAATCGTCTCTCAGTGACTCTAGTCTTGGACCCTGAGGGAGGCGGGTAATACCCTCCTCACTCCCTATGGGAAGATTGTGATGCGCACCTGTTTTCAACCTTTATTTAATGTTTGTATTGTTTCTAAATACTTAATATCTCATTTTACTTAATTTACCGTTTTTAAACTGAAAAAGTTTAAAAAAGCTTGTGCAAGTTTACTCAGTTTTTGGGAGGAGGGATCCCTTTAACTTCTTTGTCAAGTAGGATGGAAAAGCTCGATTTCAGTAGAAAAAGTACACGACCTTGTCTCAAATTTAGAATGAAAATGACTGAAGATCTGCATGATCGACTTCATCAGGTAGGGGTGAAATCAAGAATGAAGGTCAGGAAGGGGTATAAATAGGGATTTTTACATCAGAAAATTGTGTTTTTGGTGATTTGTCGAAATGGCTTTAAAATACCTACCTCATTTTGTGTATAGATCGCTCCGCAGGTCCTAACTTTTGTACCTTTCAGCAGGGCTTATATACCCTCTCATCTCTCCCTACGTGCACGTTTGCCTGAAGTCTATATAACTTTTTAAGCAAGAAGTCAGCAGTAGGAAATTGGATGTTTAGACGACTTGCACTGGAAGGATATCTGCAGAATGTGTTATAAAACAATTTATCTAAAAGATTTAGAATACACGGTGTGCTTGCACTGTGATAACAGAAAAATAGCTCTTAGAAAATTGATAATTTTATTTTATTCAGTAATATATTTTCAGGCTCAAATTGTAATATTACATCAAACTATATATTTTCCTAATCTTGTGGGACTTAATAATCGATTTGTTATTCGTGTTGAATCACTTTAGTACGTATTAATTCTACAAAAACAGTATCAATTGTCTAACTTTCAGGAGGGTGAGAAAACAAAAATTGCTAGATAGCTGTGTTCTTCGTAAAAACAGCTCTATAGTCCTTTTGGGGTCAGAAAATTAGCTATATAGCCTTTTTGATCTCAGAAAGCTAGCTATATAGTCTTTTTGGATTCACAAACATAGCTATATAGCCTTTTTGGACTAAAAATAGCTATTAATCCCTTTTTGAAGTCGAGGAAATAGCTATATATCCTTTTGAAACTCAGAAAAGACAACTAAATAGCATTTCTTGAGCTCAAAAAAAGACTATATATGTAGCTAGTATTTTGAGCCCGAAAAAAGGCTGTATAGCTAATTTTCTGAGCCCAAAAAAAGCTATACAGCAATGATTTTTCGTCAAGATCGCTGTATAGCTACCAGTTTTTCAAAGCTCAGGTGGGGGTAATTCCCCCTCTCACCTCCCCATGCTCAGGTATGATTGTCATTGTTTAAATAAAGTTTTAGACATTTAATTTTTCGCCTTCTTTTTATAATCATTTATCGCTCGTATTTCAGTTTACGCAAATCTGCCCAAATATCTATGACCTGCGATGACGTCATTGAGGTTAAGTCTAAATTCGACGCCGAATTTCGGCGTTTTTCTATTAGTCGTCTGACCACGCCCATCAACGGCGTTGATTCCTTCAGACGTCTTATTGAACAATTTCACTGCTTAGCTAATATACCTTTTACATTGTGCTACACCGACGTGCATGGCGATCTACTGCCCATAAATAATGACGATAATTTTAAAAAGGCTTTGGAGTCGGCGCGACCTGTTTTACGTCTACTCGTGAGCTTTCCTACACGTGCTATGAGTGCAGCAGATCTATCATTAATATTTATTTAAGGGAATATTGGCACAATGCTCTTAGCAATTTAGTTCTTTCCTGATGAGACATCCCTATTTTTATGATTTTATACTCAGTTCCGAAAGTCGGCTCTTCTCATCCTGAGAACAGGTCACATATATAACTCCCCTCCCTGATCCCTTATTTCAAGCGTAGGCTTAATTTTTTCATGTAATTTTGAACGGTTTGTCGGGCATTTTGATCTAAAAAATGTAATTTCTTTCGTAGTATGACGGGCTACCTCGCATTTGAAGTTTTTAACCTCACTGGCTGAGCTGAGTGATAAGGGACTTTGGAAACGTCGAAAAATTAAAGTAGGTTTACTTCATGAATATGTCACATATATATGTACGTGCAGCCCTTATCTAAGATTATATTTCGGGGGATCGCCAAAATTTTGAAATTTTTGATATTTTATCGTTTGAGCTCAATTTTATAGCTTTTTGAAGATAAGCAACACAGTGATTATAACAGCGTCACAAAATTTCGATATTTTTATCCCTTTACGCTTAATTTCGCAACTTCTGAATATAATTGCGGTAACTCATATCTGGCGCATGACGGCCGAAAATTTTCGACATTTGCATACTTGTAGAGCTGGGTTTTGCACTTTTCTGAGGATAAACAAAGCAGGCATTAATTCTAGCGCGGAGCGCTAGAAATTTCGACATTTTTATCCCTTAGCTCAATTTCGAAACTTTCTGAAGAGAAGTAATGCAGTAGTTATATCTTGCGCGAAGTTCCGAAGATTTGAATATTATCACAGTTTGGGGAATGTTAAACTCCTTTATAATTTGGGACTTGACTGAAATTCATGCACGTAGCTGGCCGTCCTATTTTGGGGGGACCGGCACCAATTTTTGGGGGAATTAAGCCCAAAAAAGGCCAAAAATAGCACAAAATAACGTTTAATAAGTCCGATTTTTCTGAATTTTGAGGGGGTCCGAAACCAGTGTTTTTTTGTACTCGGCGAAGATTTTTCCCGATGTGCAAAGACTTCTCGGGACCGTCTTTGTACATGTACAAAGATTTTTTGGGAAGAAAATTGCAAAAATGGTCTAAAAATTCGAAAAATATGCGCTTCGCGCCGAAATGAGTAATTGTATGTTCTATATATCTTTATAATGGCAGAAATCGCATTTCAAAAGTAAAAATGCCAAATTTTTCGGTGCTTCGCGCCGTTTTAAGACGATTCTAAGTGATTTTTGCCCTTAGAGACCCAGAAATTAGCTAAAACGCTACGAAAAATCGAAGAACTCTGTTTTTACGACACTAAAATCGCTGCTGTACCATATTATAGTACCCAAAAATTTTGTGTGTACAAAATGTACATAGATTTTTAGGAAGACAAAAACTGTAAAAAGGTGTAAAATTCCCAAAATTTTTCGCCGCTTCGCGCCGAACTGATAAATTATTTGTCCTATATATCTTTAAAATGGCAGAATTTGCATTTAGAATGGAAAAATATCAACATTTTTTGGCGCTTCGCGCCGTTTTCAGATGATTTTTAGCAATTTTTGAGCGTCAGAAACCCAGAAATTAGCTAAAATACACTACCAAAGATCGAAAACTCGGTTTTACCACACTAAAATCGCTACTGTACTATATTATAGTACACAAAAAAATTTGCATGTACAAAATGTACAAAGACTTTTGGGGACCATCTCTTGTACATGTACAAACGGACCTTGGCAATAAAAAACACTGTTCCGAACCCCCACGTTCCTCCCAGAGATACGTGCCTGCTGAAATTTCTAAAAAATATTCTGATCTGATGAAATTTCCCTCTTTACCCTCTAGAATACGGGCCTGGCTTAACATATACTTTGTTACAAGCAGTAACGTAAAGGCGAAAGCCTGGAGGAGCGCTACGGCTACGGTACTACGGATAGTTTAAAGAAGAGGAACAGAATCAGTCGTTTTTTGGGAAATGTGGGCGCCGCTGGCGTGGTTAACGTCTTGCCAGGCGTGTCGTCTGGCATCTCTTCCAATCGGCCTTACGATATTAGCATGCCTCAAGATTTTAGGTTTGTAAAGAATTATATTTTACAGTTATTTACGCTTGCTTCATTTTATTTTTTTATTAATCTTATTTATTATTTATTTATTTATTTACCTTACACTTATTTGAATCTTATTTATTATCTTATTTATTAATTTACCTTACACTTATTTGTGTGCTTGTAGTCATCACCTCTTCAGGCACGTAGCTGGCCGTACTGACTTTGGGGTCGACCAAACATGAATTTTGGGGGACTAAGCTCAAAAAGGCCAAAAATAGGACAAAATAACGTTTAAAAAGTCCTATTTTTCCGATTTTCCTGAATCTTTCGGGGGGTCCGAACCTCCCTATTTCTTCCCAGAGATACGTGCCTCGCACCTCTTTCAACCGGCTTATTTCTCTTTATTGATCAATGAGGTAAGCATGTTAGCATACTACGTAAATTCCTTTTCATGACCAGAACATCTACTTGACTCTGTTATTAGGAAAATTGTTAACAATTGTGCAAAGCACGAGGTTTGCTTAGAATATTAGCTCTGTCTGATGGGTAGCATCAGTAGGTCGCCATGAATGTTTACGTTTTAATATGCTCCATACGATGATAGGGCTTGTTAAGGTATATGAGGTGTTTAACACGCCGGTCGTGCGTAGGCGGAAATAGGACCGACGTGTTAAAGATACAAAGCTTATTAAAGCGTAAACATTCGTGGCGACTAGTGTATGTAACTGGGGGATGGAGGTTTATCCCCCGCATCTCCGCAATGTTGGCGAAACTCTGCACTCTATAAACAGTTTTTGGATGTTTTTCGTGTCCATTCTCGGTCAATAAGTGCAGGCCACTTTACTCCCTCAATATAATTCTGACTACCCGATCTCAAAATTTTCAGCTGTTACTCGTCTGGTAATTGGAGATAAAACACCACGTAGCAGTGTTTTTTAGCGCCACCTACTTTTTGCGCGGCCACTAATGGCCAGGATAGAGCATTTGCGGTCAGAGTCTCTCATTAACCCACCAAAAAATGTAGAACTGTTAGGAGATAGGCAAGAATAAGGAATTTTGAGCGTTTTTAAATTTGCTCTATACACTGCTGACGATGAATTTCTAAAAAATTTGAAAAAAGATTGTCATCCTCGTTCAAACTCTGTACGAAACATCTAATCTTAAAGCCATCTGTGTGCACGACTGATTTCTCTTTCTGCGGTCCATGCTAGATTGAGCGATTTCTTTAAGTCTTCATCTTCGCACTGAATGTTCGTGTATCGCTAAAAAACTACAATACAATAACTCATTAACTAGACGCAGAGCACCAAAAAATTTTGACCCATTTTCCATGTTTGCTCAAGTTTAGGCTGTTCAGGAGACAAACAATATAAAAACAATTAATCTGGCGCAAAGCGCTACAAAACATGGGTTCCCTTTTCTGCAAAGTTGCTAAAGCAGGTAGTAATCGCGGATGATGAAATAAAAAAATAGTGATGGGGAAACAGAAATAATACATTCTTAACAAAGTCGGCGCGAAAACTTTTGGAAAGCCTCCGTTGAAAATGCCGTAAACTTGTTTACATCTCTACTTTTTCATCCGAAAAAGCCTCTGCGCATGGCGCTAATGCGCCGCTCGTCCCATTAGCACAGGACAGGTTCTCCTGGCCCCGCGCTAAACAGTGACTCGTAGTATTTTTGCGTTCATTCGCACGCATGCATCCACGGTTTTTTTTGTATTCGGCAAAGATTTTTCCCGATGTACAAAGACTTTTCGGGACCGTCTTTGTACATGTACAAAGATTTTTGGGAAGACAAAAATTGAAAAAAAGGTCTAAAATTCAAAAAAATTTCGGCGCTTCGCGCCGAAATGAGTAATTGTGTGTTCTATATATCTTTATAATGCCAAAAATTGCATTTCAAAAGTAAAAATGTCAAATTTTTCGGCGCTTCGCGCCATTTTAAGACGATTCTTAGTGATTTTTGCCCTTAGAGACCCAGAAATTAGCTAAAACACACTACGAAAAGTCGAAGAACTCTGTTTTTACGACAGTAAAATCGCAGCTGCACCATATTATAGTACCCAAAAATTTTGTGTGTACAAAATGTACAACGATTTTTAGAAAGACAAAAACTGTAAAAAGGTGTAAAATTCCCGAAAATTTTCGGCGCTTCGCGCCGAGCTGATAAATTATTTGTCTTATATACCTTTAAAATGACAGAATTTGCATTTAGAATGGAAAAATGTCAATATTTTTCGGCGCTTCGCGCCGTTTTCAGATAATTTTCAGTAATTTTTGGCGTAAGAAACCCAGAAATTAGCTAAAATACACTACCAAAGATCGAAAACCCTGTTTTACCACACTAAAATCGCTACTGTACTATAATATAGTACACAAAAATTTGCATGTACAAAATGTACAAAGACTTTTGGGGAGTATCTTTGTACATGTACAAACGGACCTTGTACAAAAAAAAACACTGCATGCATCTCTGATCAAGACCTCTTGGCATCTTACGTGTACATTCGGTCAGAATCAGTCTGATGTACACTTGAGGGGAACTTCGGGTCTCAAAATTGCTGGAAGGAGAAAAAGAAAAATTATTAAAGCATACGTGGCGAAATAACATCGAAAACCGGAGGAAAATTAGGACTTTCTGCAAAAGTCATTGGAATCAACGAAAAAATATGAATTCAGATAATTTTATCCCGTTGTTTTAATGCTTATCGAATCGGTTTCTAAGGCTATTTCAGCTCGTCAAAGCACTCCGAGCTGACCTACTGACTTCCCCTAGACGGTCATACTGTACAACTATAATAGAAACATGTGTCATATTTTTTACCTTCAAAACCCAAAAATTGGCTAAAGTACATTGATTGTGGTCTTAATTCTCTTTTTTAAATTTACCTGTACGAAATGTGCAAAGACTTTTAGGGGCCGTCTTTATACGGGTCCCGTACAAAAGGACCTTGTACAAAAACATTGGATAGAACTTTTGGCTTTTCCCCAATCTTATTCTGTTGTTCTCTTAAAGGCAAGTTTCGGCTATCATCGACGTTGACGTAGTGCCTGAAACGCATAGACGCGTTCGCCTCTGTAAACATGGGTCTGATAAGCCTTTGGGATTCTACATTCGCGATGGAACGAGTGTACGAATTACGGCCCAGGTAACATCCTCTTATACTAATTAAAACTTTTCGACTTCTGTGCATATGTGCCGGGCACATATCTCTGGGGGAATGGGGAGCTTCGAACCCCCCAATTCAGAAAAAATCGGAAAAATATGACTTTTAAACGTTATTTTGTGCTGTTTATGGCTTTTTTGGACTTAGTCTCCCCAAAAATTGGTGTTGGTCCCCCAAAATAGGACGGCCAGCTACGTGCCTGACTATACAGCGTACGAATTCTAAGGGGGTCAGCACTATAGATGCGCAACATAATCGATGTGGGAGGGGGTCAGCCGGTTCGGGTGGGTCAAGAGTTGAATTTTTTGAACCAAAATTACCTCAAAAACTAGTATAAGCGCTAAAATAGCGTTAAATTACGTTGCTATATAGTTTCCGATCAATTTAAAACACTTATGAAGGAAATTATCGATTCTCATCCATTTTTGCCTTCATTTTGCCTCATTTTCTCGGAAAAATTTTCCATCTTTTATTCTGGGGGTCAGCAGGACCCTCCCCTACGTGCACGTATGGTCAGCTACTAATAATTTTTGAAACGTGTTTTTTTCAAGCTGAAAAGCATGGATATTAAGGGTATGGGGATGGGTGAGAGAGGGGGTTTACCCTGCGTAAGACTTAATTTTGGGTACTGTCAGATGTTTCTGGGATAACGTATGATGTTGCGGAAAAATTTCCGACTTTATTGAAGGAAATCAGACTCATTCATCCGGATTTTGAATCAAATTGGTCAGTTTTTCGCAAAAAGACGGCCGCCCCCTCGACCGAAAAAATTTTTTTGAACGGCAAGATTATGCAAGGAAAAATGGAAAAATTGCATATTCGTGTCATGAAATATTGAAATTTTCGGCGCTTCGCTTCATGCATACGTATGTGAAGTATTTTTCACAATTTTAAAAAGCGACCATTTCTATAGTCTGTTGCGTGAGAAATGAAGGTTTTTCGAAAAGTTCAAATTTTATGATCCTAATGGATAGATCACGTTGGCAAGTACAGCTTTGCGAGCTATTTTAGTGAAGTTTTTACTATATAAGCCAATTTATGTCAGGTCCGCCCCAGTGATCGACCGGGCTCAAAAAAACCGGGCCCGGGCTTAGACGCTTGAGGATTGTACGGGTATAGATATGTAGCTAATATAGGTATTTATTAAGGTCTGACGGTTATATGCTTACCTATAGCCTGTATACATATGTGTATTACTAGTATAAACATCAATAAATAATATATAGTAATAAGTTTAGACAGATATAGTAAGACAAAAATACATACAAAATTTAAAATTAAGTATAAATTAAAGATTCAACAAGATTGGTCATTACAACTAGATATTATAATAATAGTAAGATAACGTTTTATTATAAGAGTTTGCCATTTATGCATATATTTTTAAAATTAAATTTAGATTAGCTATACGCCAGCGTATTGATCTATGCTAGGGATTCCGACTATTTTTCACCATCCATGACCTTGACTGCAGCTTAAAGAATAATTAAATTCATTTTTCATAAACAGTATTTTTGACACAAACAAGCAGGTCGGTTTCCACAGTCGTCGAACTAATTATAAAAAATTTTGGGCGCGTTGCGCCAATTCATCTCTCATCAAAGTCATTTATTTTATTCCATGTGCATAATTGAAAAGGATCTAGCAGCTTAATTTTAGTGATTCTAATTCTTTGCTTGGACCTTCCGAATTTTCAAGCGCTGTTTTATGTTACATTAGCGTAAAAAATACGAGATAAATATTAAGCACTCATTAAATCAGTTGATCCCTGCAGCATCCCATAATTTCGGCTTGATATTCTAACAAATTACAGATCCACTGACGCCTGTGGTCAACGCAGTTCTGAAAGAACTTGCAATATATGTTTCAGGGCAAGAAACGTGAGAATATGACTGGCTACAAAATTGAATAATAGATGTCCTAAAATAAGTTTTGTTCGTAATTGCGTGTGACAGAAATCTTAACTGAATTCTAATAAATCTTAAATCTTAGCTGATTCCTACTGCACTTCGCGCTTGGATGGAAAGTTTTTGATTATAAACCTTTGCAGTGCCACCACCTGCTACATATGCTGCAACGATCGATCACTATTCGTGCTGCACAGTATTTACATTTATGAATTACTTATCAGACTCTCAGCTGGACTGCACTGCAGTACATAATTCATGGTGAAATGACGCGTAAAAACTCAGAAATGCAGAAATAAAAAGTAAATATGAACTCGATGTATAGAGCTAGGAGAATAGTAGAAATCATCAATACGAGTAAGAAGCAAGAAAGAAGAAAGAAAATGAGGAGAAAATAAATAAGTAAATAAATAAATAGATATAAATAAAAAAGCAAATACTAAATAAAAAGAAAAGAGAAAAAACCAACAACAAAAAAGAAAAGAAAAGAAAGAAAGACAGATATAGAAGTGCAGCATGCTATTAGTAAGAAAGATATTACGATGATTAGATATGTACAGGAAGACCCAAAATAGCCCGCACTAGCAGTTTTAATCCATTTTCAATGACCAATGTTGCTAACGTGATGGTACCATTCGAACATTTTAACTTCTAAAATTTTTAAAATTTTGTTATTCATTAGGCCCGGGCCTGGGCCTTTTCAGCCGGCCCGCGCTTGGGCCTGACCTTACCGGCCGGGCCCGGGTACTTGGTCGATCACTGGTCCGCCCCCCCTTGGCCGAAATTTGGTGCGGACCTGGTCAAGCTAAATCTGGGGCTATTTTTAATTTAATTTTTTATAGGGTCTTGTCAAAGTGCCTGGGATTTTTATAAGCCGCTTGGTTCCTGGCGGCCTGGCCGAAAGTACAGGTCTTTTGGCCATCAACGATGAAGTGCTAGAAGTAAACGGTATTGAAGTATTGGGAAAAACCCTTGATCAGGTACATATACTCATAAGTCTGTTCACCAACATATCGATTTGTCGAAAAAAACATGTGTAGAAAAGATAAATCTAAATAAATGAATGAATTGTTTGTTAAATGTGTTAAATTGACAAATAATAAAAATATTTGACGTGTGCATTGGCTTTAACAATTATTTAAACTTGCTTTGCACATACGTACATTATTTTGCAATGCAAAAGATCATTCATGTAACATATTCTGTGATGCAGTTTATAGTCAAACTAAATGTAAGTCTCGCTGATTTCGGAAGGAAAGGTTGTTTAAGATGCAGCGAAGTATAGATTAGCCCCTAATTTGTGTACATTGTATCCACACCTGGGCGTGCGGGGTTTGGGGAAGTATGCACCCCCCCCGAGAAAGCAAAATACCCCCCCCCCCAGAAACCAAAATACCCCCCAGAATTCAATTTTTGAATTTTTTTTCGCAATTTTTTGATGCCAATGGATAGTGCTCGATGAGAAAAGTTGAAAAATGGTGTTTTTTCGCCATAAAACCATTTTTAAGGCCATTTTTTGACCTTGAAAAATCTTGCACCCCCAGAATTTTGGTGCCGTCCACCTATGATTCGTATCCTCAAAGTCACTGCGAACCATACATGTATGAATTGTGGTGGAGGGTATCCCCCAACTAAAGTCGGTCGTCCCTATACCTGGGCAATGGCCGGTCTTGCCGTTGATACCGAGAGCAAAAAATTTTGGTTGGTTGGCAGTTTCAAAGAGGGTTGTTTTGTTCTGAAATTTTACCTCACAATTTTCAAATAAATAGTGAATTTCTATATGCATTACATATGTATTTTATGTTTTTTTATGTGTCAAAGTATGGGGAGAGCTTAATCGGTTTTGATAATAGCATTCACTGAGTGGATACAGCTATAATTTTTTGAGTGTGTTAGTTATGCTTATCAATAAATTTTGCTATGTTTTACGTAAGTAGATGCATATTTTCTTATACATTTTGCATAATATCGTGCGATAAAATTTTCATTTTAGCAATAAACTTTATTACACTACTGCTTGTAGTCAAAGGTTGGTTGCTTTGGATCGGTTGGTTGGTTGCTTAGTTGACAGCTTGATTGGTTGCTTAGTTGACTGCTTGATTGATTAGTTGTCTGGTTCATACATGCACAAAGGGGGCTGAGGGGGTATTACCCTCCCCAGTAGGGTCAGCCTGACAGGTACTGTCCGGTGATTTTTAGCTGATGGAACGATTGTTTGCATCATTGTTGAGGTCAAAAGCAGTAAAAACGTCTCAAAAATTTCCCAGCGCTTCGCGCCAGATTAGTACTTTTAAGACAGAAATTTTAATGAAGAAAGAAATTTTATTACTAATAAACCAAAGTGATAAAATACGGAATGACGAGTTACATAATAGATACAAATTATTAACGGGACATGCGAGTCAATGTAATGACAATTTTTACGCGCGCCCCACAAGATGTCTAGATAAATCAAAGTTTACTAACCTGGATTTAGATATTTTTAGGTTAGGGGAAGATACAATGCAGTCAGGAAGATCGTTCCAAACTGCGATGTATTTGTAAAAGAAATCAAACTTTTCTAAATTAGAATGTACAACAAGGTATAACTAATTTAAATCTATTAATGCTGCGGGTAATATTATGATTAAATACAAAAAAATCATCAGCTTCTTAACATGATTTATGACAAATAATTTGATACATCATACACAGACAAATCTGCAAGCGTCTTAATTCAAGTCTGCACAATTTAAGTTGTATTAGACGATCCTCGTAAGAAAGAATATTATTATAACCAAAAATATATTTAGTGAATCTACGTTGAACAGCTTCCAGTCGATCTATATCACTAAGATAAGAGGGTTCCATACACTGCAACAGTACTCTAATAAAGGTCTAACATAACAAATATAAGCTTTAACAAGGTTACATTTATCACGTGACAAAAATGATTTGCGTACTCAAAAAGTGCTCAAAATTGATAAATTCTTGCATTTTTTAGTGTTAAAAGTGATATAATGCAGTCAAAATGGACTAAAAATGCTTTTAACATGCGATATTACCACGAAAAAACGTTTTATAGGCTATTTTGACCATTTTGATCGTTGAAACAGCAAAAAAATCATGAACGTTAAATTTACTGTTTTGAATTTTCGGGATTTCGCTCCCCCTGCCGACCCTGACCTTGTGCACCTATAGGTTGGTTGGTTGGCTGGCTAGTTGTTTAGTTTTGTTTGTTAAGTTAGCTGGTTGGTTGGTTGGATGGTTGCCTGATTATTTGGTATGTATTAATTGATATGTATTGGTTTGATGGTTCATTGGTATGCATTGTTTTATGTTATTTACTTCTATTTCTTGTGTGCTTCAATATAGTTTGATTCTATTTTGCATTTGTCTTTGATTTTTTACTTAAAATTCTTGTTGATACTTGCAGCCTTGACCGTTGATACCGAGCGGCCTACCATTGAGACCGGGTTAAACCCATAACTCAGGTGTGGTCGTCATCCCCCAAAGCCAGAAAATTTTCGACCCCTCCGATTTTTGGAAATAGCCGTTTTTGGCCAAAAATTAACTGTGCTGCATGTTCTATTGCGTTTAGCTGCAATTGCTAAGTCTGTTGCTGATTTAAAAATAGATCAATGCTTATTAATTTTCTATTTTGACTTGAATCGTAGGTGTTTTGAATCATATGCGCGGGAATATGGTTGGAAAAGGGCCATTGTCAAGTCTAGAATTTTTCGCATTATAGCGTGAATACATATTTTGTGGTGAAAAATTAACAAAAATTATTTAAAAGTTATAGAACATTTACAAAATTTAAATAAATTTTGTTGTCTAACGACTTCTTTATTTTTGCTATATTTCTGTCGAGATTCGCATTAATTCATTTTGGAAATGCGAAGAATTGTACTCCTCCCAGTGTTCCAGCTCAGCTACCTCAAGAACCTTAGTCTGAAATCTTCGCTACTAATACTACTCTAAAATAATTGTGTTCTGTAGAAAAGGATTATTATCTTAACTGATCCATTTAGTGATTTTGATTGCTGAGAAAAAATCGTTGTATATTTATGCAAGTAGGGGTAGGGGTTGTGGGGTATTACCTTCCCCCGATGAAGGGGCAGCCATACAGATACTGACCTGCGATTTTGAGCCTGACGTAATGTTTTCTGAATCATTTTGTAGGACAAAAGTAATAATAATATCAAAATTTTTCCGTCGCTTCGCGTCTGATAATTACTTTTATTTGAGTTTTAGTCAGAAAGCGCCCTAAACTGAGCCGTTTCTCTATTTTTTAGTGTTTAATATAATGCAGTCAAAGTGGACTAAAAAGCTTTACATATTAGACATTACCGACGAAAAAGCATTTTATAGGCTATTTTGACAATTTTCATCCCTTGAATAGTAAAAAATAATCAGCACTAAATTTACTCTTTTGGATTTCTGGGCTTTAAAGCCTACTGTGATTCTGACCTTTTGCATCTATGCAATCATGGTAAAGCATAGGAATTCCAGAATTGTTCCTCTAAATTTTTTGACTGCCTTGTGTGGGCTGAAAGCGATGGGTATGCGTTCGAAAACACCCTTTTTACGTTTCTAACGATGCTGCTGCTCTCGTTGAACATAAAAATTAAAAATTTGTGAAAAATCCAATAGAATAGACTAGACAAGCATATAATCAAAAACGCCTATATGCGCGAAGTAGGTCCCGAAAAAATTAAGCATAATCTGGACCACTTAAGTATTAAGGATTCGGTCAAGAGGGAGAGGACCCTACATAAATTAGTCTATATTTTAGAAAATTTGTCGGGAGAGCTTGTGAAAAACTTAGTTTCAAATTTTTTAGCCAACACCCACTTAAATACTTCCCTTCTTTGAACCAAAAGATCGCTAAAACGCTTTGAAACCAAACGTTATATAAGCTTTTAAATTGAATGGTTTAATCAGCACTATTTTATTGACCATACATAGGCACGCTCAGGTCTTCCAGAGTCAATTGACCTACCTGGAACCACATATGGGCAAGGGGTTCAACCATGTTGAACCGGGTATCAGCCGGAGCAGGTTCGGTACCAGCCGGAGGGTCCACCAGTTGCACCCTATGTTTTGTACAAAAACTTTTTTAGGCATTTTACAAGATGAGATGCCTCCAACAGTGCAGCCAAAATCGGTTGCTGGGGTCCAAAAATTGGTTGCTGAGATCCAAAAATCAGTTACTGGGCTCATATATTGATTGCTGAAGGCTGAAAATCGTTTGTCGGGGTACAAAAATCAGTTGCTGGGCTTTAAAAATCGGTTGATCGGGTCTAAAAATCGGTTGGTGGAGTCTAAAAATCAGTTGATGGGATCCAAAAATCGGTTACTTTTTTGTATAATTCGGTTACTGGGCTACAAAACCGGTTGCTCGGGGTCTAAAATTGATTGCTGGAGTCCAAAAATCGGTTGCTGGGGTCAACCAATTCTTGGAATCTACCAACTGATTTTTAGACCCCAGCAACCGACTTTTAGACACCAGCAACCGATTTTTGGAGCCTCCATCCGATTTTTAGACCCCACCAAACACACATGTGCGTAGGGGGGGTTTAGGGGTATGTAACCCCAGAAGGCCGTATACCCCCAGAATTCGATGATTTTTTGTTGTTTTTTTCGCAATGTTTTGATGCAAATGGATAGTGCTCGATGGGAACCGTTGAAAAATGGTGTTTTTTGCCATATCACCATTTTTAAGACCATTTTGACTTTTAAAAAATCTTGCACACGCTCAACCCCCTCCTCCCCAGAATTTTGTTGCTGCCCACCTATGCCAGCAACCGATTTTTGGACCCCAGCAACCCATTATTGGAGCCTACCAACTGATTTAGGACCCCATTAACCAATTTTTAGACTCCCAGCAACTTATTTTTGGAGCCCATTAACCGATTTAGGACCCCATCAACCGAGTTTTGGAGCCCACCAAGTGGTTTTAAGACCCCGGCAATTGATTTTTGGACCCCGTTCAGTGAGTTTTGGAGCTTAACTGATTTAGGACATCAGCAACCGATTTGTATACCCCACCAACAGAATTTTTGAGCCCACCAACTGATTTAGGATCCCAGCAACCGACTTTCGGAGCCAAGAACTGATTTTAAGACCCCAACAACCGATTTTCGGATCCCACCAACTGATTTTTTGACCCTAGCAATCGATTTTTAGACCTCAGCAACGATTTTTGGAGTCCAGCAGCCGATTTTTGGAGCTGAGCAATCATTTTTCAGATCACAACAACCGATTTTTAAATCCCGGCAACCAAATCGGTTACTGGGCTCTGAAAATCGGTACGTAGGTAATGCGTAATTCAGAGATTATACTTAAGTAAGTAAAGACTGATTTAGAGAAAATAATAATTCGTCAGATCAAAAGAAACACATGATGTATTTTTGTGATCTTCTACACATCGATTTATTAGATATACATACTTGTCTGTCCACCTGTTTTATGTGTAAATAAGCGCTAGTCTTTTATACATACATTACTTGTTATTGATGTTTAGGCCGCGCTGAATTTTAACAATTTTTGTAATGCAGAATTGCGGTTCGTAAAGGTGAAATCTCAAAATTTTCCCGGCGCTTCGCGCCAAATTGATTTAATTTTATTACTTCCTATTGATGCTTAAGCCGCGCCAAATTTGGACAATTTTTGTAATGCGAAATTGCGTTTTACAAAGGTTAAATTTCAAAATATTTCCGCGCGTTTCGCGCCGAATTCGGACAATTTTTGTAATGCGAAATTGCGTTTCAGAAAGGTAAAATGTCTTAATTTTCCGGCGCTTCGCGGCCGATATTGATTTAATTTTATTATTTGTTATTGAAGTTTAGGTTGCGCCGAATTTTGACTATTTTCGTGCATTTCAAGCAGGATTTATATTTGAAATGAAAACGTACTATCTCACGACATGAAAATGAGGAACTCTGTTAAAGTTTTATTTTTACACAATAAATTGCATAAAAAATAAGCATATTAAAAGCGGTGAATGTCTCATCAAGATTAAACGTCTATTGTTACAAAAATAATTAGGTTTTAAACATAATTGCTATGCAAATTATCGATTGCACTATTTTTTACACCATACTAATTTTGACACACCATTTTTAATTAAAAAATTATGTCGCGGGAAATAGTGCGACTTCGCGTGAAATTACGAATGGACTTCGCGTGGAAGCAAGACTACCATCTAAAAATTCGATGCATAAATTCTTACACGCAGGAGGTATGTAGCAACCACAAATTGGGCTCCGGTACCAGCCGAGACTTTAAGGCTTGCCCAGCTATGCCTGGAACCTGTGGGGTTGGTCCATAAAGATAGATGTCGATCTGGTCAGGGGTTTAAAATTGAGTATGCCAAAATGACCTCAAAAACTAGTATAAAGGTTAAAATAGCTTTAAAACTACGTTATTCCACAGTTTCCGGTCAATTTCTAGCACTTTTAAACACAATTTTCGATTTTTATATATTTTCGGCCTTCATTTTGTATCATTTTCCCTAGAAAGTTTCAAAACTCTTGCAGGGTTGGTCCAATTTCCCTTACGGGGTTGCGGAATTGCTCAGCCACCAGGGTCACATCATTTGACCTTTATGTGACCCCGTGCCCATGTATGTTATTGACCACATTCGAATGCAATACGTACAATACCTAACATACATATGTAAAGTAGCATAGCGCAAAAACGAATCCTCTGGAAACATGTCGGATCCGAAATTTTCGTGCGGAACTGCTAGTCAGTCATTTTGCGGGGTTAAACATAAATCATTTTGGGGTCAAAACCCGCAACCCTTCTTCTCAAGAGCACTTGTGCAGGTTACTTGTACTTGTTATTTATCAGACGCCCGCAGCGTGGAAATTCCGGGTGTGGAACGGAAAGAAATTTCAAAGTGGCTGCTTTGGCTCAAAAACGGTGGATACGCGTCAATACATCGATTTTTGGCGATGCTCTATCTTTTTAGAACGTAAAAACGTAAAAATTAGAGAAAAATATTTTGAAAAATGATCGAATAAATTGAAAAATAATGATTACGTGGCGCGATGCGCCGAAATTTGACAGTCTTAAACAAACAGGTAGTTAAAAATGCTTAAAAAGCATCTCCTCTACGAATTTTTTTGGAAATTATAGGGGAGGATGGAAAATTTCCTGAGGACTGAAAATCTTTCTTGATCGAGGGGGGGGAATTTACTGAAAACCCCACCAAACCCCCAAGATCATGTATGCTACTAACAATGGAATTTTAGTGCCTTTAGCAATTTTTTATCAGGTCACAGATATGATGGTAGCCAATGCCACCAACTTGGTCATTACAGTAAGACCGGCCGACCAGCGGCTGACGCTGGCGCGGGGCTCTGAAGTTCGGGCGTCGAGTTTGTCGGCGTCGTCCGTAGGAGCTCACAGTTCTATGTGCAACAGCGACGACGACGATGTCGACGAAGTGAAAGACCTTTTGGCTACGTCAAACATGTAAATGCTATGATGTACCTACGGCCGTTTAATTATTTACACACAGGCACGTATTTCTGGGGAATAAGGGGGGGGGGTCGGACCCCTCCCTGAAATTCAGGAAAATCGGGAAAATAGGACTTTTTAAACGTTATTTTGTGCTATTTTTGGCTTTTTTGGGCTTAGCCCCTCCAAAATTAGTGTTGGTCCTCCGAAATAGGACGGCCAGCTACGTGCCTGTTTACATGCAGATACAAGTACGTGCAACCTTGTTGATTTTTTAGAATTATCTGCTATATTTTATACAGAAACAGAATACGTAATTTCACACTGTCGAGCAAAGCTGTAAAATTATATTCAAAAAATTTTGACTGCACTTTTGGCAATGCCCGTTCGTAAAAGATTCTACTGTCAGATTCAACTAAAACGTTATGGATGCGTCACGTGATAATTAATTTGAATCCTTTGCGGGGTTTTTAACGAGTGTGATGGCGCAAAATATCGCTGTTTGATTGATGATTGAATACCGCATGCACATAGATGTAACGGTTTTAAATTTTGGGCAGGAGGCCCCTGGCCATTCTTAACGGGTGGGGTTACATGACCTCCAATTTCCGGCAAAAACGGCCGAAAAACACCTAAATTACCGAAAAAAATCAGTTTTTTCATGAATCAGGGGGTCAAAAATTTTCTGGCTTTGGGCGGTATGGGGGACGATTAACTTTGGATGAAAATCCTCATTTCCTCTGTTACTTATATGCGTATATACGCTATTATACATGTACAGTCTTGCCACAAAATTTCAATACTTGGTGATTCGCTAATGACTGCTTGGCCTATTTCAAAACATAAGACGCTTTAACATTGCTGCGCTAAAACATATGACGTTGTCCTATTTTGTCATATAGCCCTGGCAAGTGACTATCCTTAGCAAAGCTTGAGGATTGCTAAGTTTTCGTATTTCATGGCTTTTACTGTTCAGATGTTAAATAGGCTGATAATAATAACAGATGATACACGAACGAATGGAAAAAATGAAAATAAAAACTGAAAAAACTAAAAGTTAAAAATCGTAAAAAGAAATTAAGAAGAAGCTAATAGAAAAATGAACCAAAACTGAAAGTTTGCACGTCTTGTCCAAACACACACCATATCGTCGTATCACTTTTATCATTATAATTTTCGTATTTGCTATCCACGCCCGCTATTCGCTACGCCTCGTTTGTGCTTCTTGAAACGCACGTTATTTATATATAGCATACTGCACATGTGCAAGATTCGAATTCGACCGATTTTAGGCGCTGCGCGCTAAATGACCGGCATATTAATAAGAATGATTTATATCAATTAATTTTTAATTATTGACATTCTTCAAATTTCGAATATATGTATAATTAAAGGCATCAGGGTCTCATCCACCACCCAACCCAGATTCCGCCGTCTCTCTCTGAACTTTATAATTTATACCGCCCCTGCCCATTTTTATCGAAATGATGATTTGTTTTGTACCTTTCTACCTATATAACACAGGCACGTATCTCCGGTGGGGATGGGGAGGTTCGGACCCCCCAAAATTCAGAAGAATCGGAAAAATAGGACTTTTTAAACGTTATCTTGTGCTATTTTTGGCTTTTTTGGGCCTGCCCCCCCAAAAAAAATTGGTCTTGGTTCCCCAAAATAGGACGGCCAGCAACCAGGCACGTAGCTCTGGGGGAATGGGGGGTTCGCCGGACCACCCAAAATTCAGAAAAATCGGAAGAAATGGACTTTTTAAATGTTATTTTGTGCTATTTCGGCCAGCTACGTGCCTGCCAGCTACGTGCCTGATATAACATGCATTATTTATATCTACGTGTATTTCATGACAAAACTGGACTACATTCACGATTATTTTAGTAATGAATTGAAGCGGTATTGGTTGGCATCCCTATCAGAGAATGACCGACTATTTCAGAATTGCTGAACTTAGTCATCCTTTTTTGCAGATTTTTTTCGTATAAAAATTAGAGAAATTCATATAAGATAGTCTAGGTCATAGGTGGGCAGCACCAAAATTCTGGGAAATTTGAAAAAATTTCTGGGGGGGTGAAAAAATTTTCAAAGGTCAAAAAATGGTCTTAAAAGTGGTCCTATGGCAAAAAAACACCATTTTTCGACGTTTCTCATCAAGCTCTATCCAACGGCATCAAAAAATTGCTAAAAAAGCAACAACAAAAATTTCTGGAGGGGTATTTCAATTTCTGGGGGGTGCATACCCCCCAAACCCCACAGCCCATGTGTGGTCTAGGTATACTTGTTCCCCATAGTAATCAGTTTGACAATAGGATCAATTTTCAGGCAAAGGGCAATTTTTGTGCAAAAATTGATTCTACACTCAAATAATTTTGATATTGACTAGACCCATTGGACTGAAGCGCTGCGCTTTACGTTAGTTCATTATATTTATGTGTGTATTCTATTTCTTACGTTAAATAGCAATTCGCTTGTGCCTTCGCGTTCGATTTTTCTTCAATGCATTTGATAGTCGGTAATTAAACA
Organism: Mermis nigrescens; assembly: GCA_036768485.1. Classification (NCBI taxonomy): domain Eukaryota; kingdom Metazoa; phylum Nematoda; class Enoplea; order Mermithida; family Mermithidae; genus Mermis; species Mermis nigrescens. The sequence goes on from JAVLUZ010000577.1 coordinate 23,118, forward strand.
CACGTTGAATTCCTTAGGGCTCAATAGTAAAATAAACGTTTGCTAAGCTCAATAGTAAAATAACCCGTTTGCTAAACCTTGGGCCTTTTTTAAATTCGCTTTAAGCTTATCAGTTGCTATTACTGTTAGTTCTTAAAAATTTGAAAAGTTTGTTTTTCTTTTCCTGAACAAACAGAGAGCTTGATCATATACTTTGCTTATAAAAAACGAAGATTTTGTTCCTTGCAGAACCTTATCTGTTTATATATTCATGCGCATTAACACGAAAAACACCCTTTGCTACATCCTTCATTGTTTTAATTTTTAGTTCTCGAAAATTGATGTTTTATGAAATGTATAAATTGTTGAGCTTAAATCTTTCTCGTACCTTCTGTTTATAACATTGAGCGTGTGAAGTAGGAAGTTTTTCATCTATGTACATATAAAGCCGATTTTTATGTTGCTATGTACCAAAATAATCACACACGCACACTGGGTATATCCTCCTACCAGGACTCTTGAGAAACTACCCCCATCTTTTAGGCCCTTTGAGACCAAAACCGATTGCTCGAACCATGAAAAAGCGTCAAATGGACTTCTATCTAATAGTTTAATTTCAAGTGCATATATTTATATTTGTAGAGCAATAGACTTTTCAATTCACTCATCCAAACACTTTTCATCCATTATTTCGTATATATTTGATGTTACAGATCATTCCATTGCCCTTAATGTTATAGTTTTCATGCAAATTTAGCAATAACTTTTCATGAAAATCAAGATGCGACGGATTAAGTTGAAAAATTTGACACAAAATTCGTAAAAAATTAGCCATTCCCCCCATGAAAACTCGGTTTACCCTCCTCCCACTCCTTTCGACCATGTGCATGTATGGAAATGGTATCCTTTGCATGAAGATATGCGTTGTTTAAAAGAAGTCGAAATCCTCAAGTGACCAAATGTATGAGTAAGTACTCTCTTGCCGTTTTTAAGTTTAAAATCGCATCAAAATTAGTCTGTGTCGGCGGCGGTTATTGCGAATTGATTAATTAAAATACGCGTTCGTGCCGCCGAATTCTATTTATGCGTTAATTATGTATTGCGTATTCCAATACATTATTTGTCCGAGCCTTGGATCAACGAATTTCGTACGTTATTGAATATTTAAGTAGTCTTTTACGTTTCAAGCAATTTTTTATGGCACGTGGTAACGAAATATTGATTGATAACAGAATCGCTACAAAGATATGCTCTGTACTAACTCGTATATGAAGACGTTTTGTTTTTCGATAAGCTGCGAGAACTTGGCACGCTCAATAGCGTTACTGTAATTTTCTTGGTGATCATCATACGTAGACAGCAAGAAAATTCTGGGGGTGCAAGATTTTTCAAAGGTCGAAAAAATGGCCTTAAATATGGTGGTATGGCAAACAAAATACCATTTTTCGACGTTTCTCATCGAGCACTATCCATTGGCATCAAAAAATTGCGAAAAAGACAGAAAAAAATTTTGAAAACTGAATTCTGGGGGTATTTTGATTTCTGGGGGCGTATTTTGGTTTCTCGGGAGGGGGTGCATACCCTTCCAACCTCCCTCCCACGCCCAGGTGTGGTGATCACCCTAATTTCATATGAAAGCTTCGACGAGATTGCTTGAAATAGAACATTACACGAAATTCAATAGCGTTTTTTGTAAGGGTGTCGTCGGAACGTAAGTGTGGATCGGGATCAGACATGTACGTTGGGGTTGGGAGCATAGGTGGGCGGCACCAAAATTCTGGGGGTGCAAGATTTTTCAAAGGTCAAAAAATGGCCTTTAAAATGGTGGTATGACGAAAAACACCATTTTTCAACGTTTCTCATCGAGCACTATCCATTGGCTTCAAAAAATTGCGAAAATCTTCAAAAATTAAATTCTGGGGGAGTATTTTGGTTTCTGGCGGGTACATACCCCAAACCTCCCCCCAAACCCTCCTCCGCCATGTCCAGGTATGGTTGGGAGCTAGACCACCCAGAAGGGAGTTCGGTCGGAAGCGGTCACTTTGCGTTTTTTAACTTTCGTACCGATTTTAAATGCCATTTTAGCCCGAAAAATATTTTACGATTGATCCCTTCAATCCAAATCAGCTTCCTTCCCGGACCAGCCATGCTGTGCATCTGTAATTAAAACCACGTATGCACGAGGACAAAGTTCTTGGGTTTGAAAATTTTTGAAGGTAAAAATATCGCTAACGATTGACGGTGAGAGTACAAGCACAATTTTTAACGTTTCTCGTCAAGCTGTGTCTGTTTGCGCCAAAAGATTGTGATGTGAAAAACCAAAAAAGTGAACTTTTAGGGTCTATCCAATTTAGACGGGGGAGGCTGCTAACTTTGGGGATCTAACATCCCGAAGTTCTATGGCTTATGGTCGTAACGAAACGACCTTCTACCAGCTTACGAATCTGAATTGAACTGATGGATGTTAAAAATTTTTAAAAATAAATCTTTTCGTTGTCGTAGTAATCTGGAGTTTTGAACTGAACTCATTCGTGCTGCTCGCTTAAAAGATGCATTTAAAGGAGAGAATATTTGATTCAGCGGTCAACAGATGCGATTTGGTAAAATTTACGAACGTGATATATCGATTTGCTGCTTAAAACTGAAAATGCAGCGAAATAATATCTTGATTTAAACTAGAATAAATCGTTTGGATTTATTCAGCAGTGTTTAAATTTAGCTCATTGAAATTATCGAATTTCGCATTTGAAACTAGTGTTTCTCATTCTAGATTTACGTATTTTGCATGCGATGTTTTCATACTTTTTTGCAATATGCATGCGTTGTGAATCGTATTTAGGCCGATTAGTGATTGTTCACTTTGTTATAAAGCAAGCCTTCGTTCTTTGTTCGTCTCAAACCGATTTGATTTTTGCATTCAAAGAGTATTATTTATGTTCATTCAATTTTTCGCGTTGACTTATTTTTGGTGCCGAATGGTTGTTCAGAACGTTTATGTCTTTTTTTCTATAAAATCGCACAAGCAAGTTTTTTTGCATCACCAACTATCTAAGCATTGTCGGTTCCATTCCAAAAGGCCCGTTTCCTTTTTTTGCTTCAAACTTATTATTACATACTGTATTGTCTGAATACTGAGTATCCCCACGATTTGTTCCGTTGTCTGCTTTCTCCCGCGCCCGGAACTCATTTAGTGCTTTACGAGCGTGCGCTTTACTTTGAACTTGGCACGTCTGGCAGTTTACCGCAGCAACCTTTTATTGCTAATGATGAGAATTTTAAGCTGGATAGCAAACATTGACCGCCTGGAATGGACCACATGATACCTAACTTATTTTGTTCTATCGTATAGGTAAAGTCTTATAAATTTATTTTTTGCAAAATGACTCCGATAAATATTTCGGAATTTGTTCAAATAGCTTAAATTCACACGAATTCAATCATAAGAAAGACATAAGAGGTAGGTACAAAGATGTATGTATACCTATATACGTGTGCAATTTTAATCGTGCTTCACATTGAGCGATTTCATAGAGTCGCATTGTATGGCAAAATATCGCCACGCTTTAGTGTTAAATGCTTTCATACTCAGTCTGCGCATCTCGTAGACGTAGTCTGTCTACTCCATGCATCAGGCTAAAGATAAATTTAACGTAACCTATGTACACCTACATAGGTATACATATAGTCTGCTTCAAAATTCTTTGGACTTTTTACAGTAAGCTGATTCGAAAGCAGTAAAAATTCAGCCAATGGGCGTAAGGCCCTTCATCCGGTTGGCTATCGTCTACTGCATGTTATTTGGCTCTTTTAAACCTTGCGCTTTTGCATCATACGTGGGCAGCAAGAAAATTCTGGGGGAGTGCAAAATTTTTCAAAGGTCTAAAATGGCCTAAAAAATGGTGGTTTAGCGAAAAACACCATATTTCGACGTTTCGCATCGAGCTCTATCCATTGGCATCAAAAAATTGCGAAAAAAAACGAAAGAATTTTTAAAAATTGAATTATGGGGGAGGGTATTTTGGTTCTTGGGGGTTGCCCCTGACGCCCATATGTGTTTGGCATCCGCTATACCACTTATAGTCTGTTTATAGATTTTGAGAATTTTTATCGACAGTAAGCCGAGAGGTTACGATAATTATATGTTAGATCAATGATATAATCGCAACCTGCCAGCTTATTGTTGGAGATGGTTTTTAAAATTTATGACCGATTTTGTGTGAAACAGACTATAGGTTCCCCCAAAATTTTGGAAATGCGAATATTTTTTGCAAGGGCCCCTGGAAGAAAAAATTGAAAACTCGAAGCGCACTTTTAAAGACTGCCAGAATAGTTTCTTACACACTTTTGAAGTAATAAGCCCGAACATTTCAGGCGCTTCGCGCCAGATCTATTGTTATTGTATAATTTTGTGCCAGAATTAATTGGAAAACAAATTAAAAATCTCTTAGCGAGGTCAAAAGTTTAGGTGAAACCATTTTGTGTAACATATTTTTTAATGTGATTCAAATTAAATCAAATTTTAAGAATTTCGGGGGAAAATTTTTTCACCAAGTAGGGTTCGCTGACAAAAACTCGAAAAACATCACCATTTTTGCCTGTCTACAACTATAGTATGTTTCACACAACTTCGGTCACAAATTTTAAAACTATCTCTGACAACAAGCTGGCAGATTGCGATTATAGCGTTGATCTGTTATAAAATTATCGTAACCCTCAGCTTACTGTCGATTAAAATTCTTAAAATTTATGCACGAAGTCATGTGAAACAGACTATATTTGTTGAGATATCTGAATTCAAAATTTTAGCTTCCCCCAAATTCTCAAGGGCAGCTATGTACGAGCCTGCTAATTATGTTTTGTTTTCGAGCGAATTCATGCGTCAGGTTAAAAGATGGACTATTAGGAACATGCACTTGGAGTTTTGATTCTCTCAGTCGGAAGTTTGCAATGCTGAATGGAAATCACTATGCTCCTTATTTATTCCTATTTAGAGTGTATTGTGTATGTGTGTGAGTCGTACGTCTGTGAAATGTAAAGTTCATGCCGGCTTAGCAAGTTTTTCTGATTACTTATCAGTACCTGCCGAATATTGTCACAAGCAGCTTGGTGCTCGTCTTTGATCTGCGCCTGAGCATCAGGTATCGAGCCGCAAGCGGCTCATGTTTTATTAGAATGGGCTGCTGTTCATCGAAGGAGAAACGTTCTTCAAGCTGCCCTACTAAAGCGAAAAATCGCAAGGTAAGAACATTCGTAACTATTAAGAGAATGGAGCAAAAACAGTGAATATACTTGGATTTCTTATTGCTAAGAAATGTAAAAGAAGGGGACTAGGGAAAATTTCTCTATATGCGCAAAATCCGTAAGAATGTGCTAAACAGTTAGACTTCCTCTACAACGCAAAAATCTAAGTACCTATATTCTGCGGCCTGTGAAAAATCAAGTTGTAGTCACAAACACTTTCCACTGTTTAAGAATCATTGAAAAGCTTTCACGTGTATTAAATGATTGATTTATAATTTATTTCACGAAACTTACCTTCCACAATGGTCTAATGAAAAAAAGAATAGAATAAAGTCTACACCTCCAGGCCAACTCAATTTAGTCTACAGCAATAGGCATATAGGCCGCAGAATCATAGGTAGCGCGTACCTATAATATACTTAGGTACCCCTAACACCTGTGCACCCCCTACAGCTATAACGGGACACTTCTGGAAGGTGCTGTTTTTTTAAAAGAAAGATAATGAAAAAATTTGCTGCCCATGTTTTTTTGTTTTTCTTGAAACTCAAAACTGACTGTGTAAAGAAGGTGTAAAGTTTTTGTGTAACGTTATAACATAGGACAAATTTTAGGACATTTATAATGCGGCATGTGGACAAGTGAGTATTGATGACTCGAAGAATTGAACAGCATGGGATAATAGAGGGATGAATTCTACAGATGGCACTTCTTTTGTTTTTTGAAATTCGCATTAGTTATCGAATGGCAGTGTAAAGAGTGCGAAAATCTGGGGGTGAAAAAGCACTTTTTGATCGAGTTTTCAACCTGCTTATGTCTGATACTAACTCCGATTATGAGTTTTTCGAAATGTTTTCTGACAGAAATGTAGAGCGGATCAAGGGCTACATTTTGCATATAAGCAAAGTCTTCTACGCTCTATGGTGAGTTAGATCCTGGGGTTTAAAGTTTACACTCTAGTGGATGGTGTAAAAAAACTGATTTTGAGTAAGATTTCTGTGCCAAATTTTTTCGCTTATGAGTCAGGGTAAATTAAATACAGCAGTAATAAAGTGCCTCTCAGGGGCTACACATCGCAGCAAACTGCATTTAAAAAAACGTAATATTGAGTTATTTATGGGGGTGTAAAGTTCGAAATCAGAGGTAAAAAATGGGCGAAAAAACACGTTTTTTCCGAATTTTGATTAATAAATCGTACCAAATAATTTTTGCAAGAGAATTTTGGCGCACAGGAATATACTACGATTTAAAAGCTACAAATTGTACCAAACCGAATTTCTTTAAACTCGATGGGGAGTTCGGTACGGAATTTTAAAGTTTACAGTGTTCTAAATGATGAAAAATACGTTTTTGTTGCGTTTTTTGTTCGCCAGTTTCTTCGTCCAGAAGTCGGGATAAGTCCAATAGAATAAAAATAAAGTGCTTTATATCGGGTGCATGTCAAAGCAAATTATCTATACATTAATATTTAGCGAGTGTAAAGTCAAAAATTTGGTATTTAAAATGCGTTTCTGTCTTGTTTTTTCTGCCTGCTTCTCCGGTTATGAGTCAGGGATACGATTATCAAGTCTATAAATGGACCAGGAACCAAATTTGATATGCCAGTCTGGCGCATATGTTTACACTCTACAGTGTTGTAAAGTGGTTTACACCTATTGTTAGTTTGCCCATAGAACATTATGGAGACTTAATTTTTTTCATAAATATTAATCGTAATATCGGAACAATATCAAAATTACGAATCTAACCAAAATCTTCTTTACACTAGGTGTTTACATGAAGATTACACTACATATGTATTTATCTTCGTTTTTGAGCATTCCAGAAACCTAATTTTTTCCTGGAGTCTATAAATTTTCAAAGAATCAAATGTGAGACGTCACGTAGGCGCGTTTGTTTACATCCAACAGTGATGTAAAGTAGTTTACACTCATTGTTTATTTGTCCTCAGACCATTGAAGACATGCAATTTTTTCATAAATGTTGATAATAATATCCGAGTAATATCAGATTTACAAAATGGAATAAAATCCTCTTTACACTAGGCGGATGTGTGAAGATTACACTGCATGTTAGTATTTGTTCTAGAGCATTGTGTTAATGATGACGCATTTAATGGTCTTCAAAGTCTATTGTATGTCTGTTTAAATTATCGTATTGCGTTTGCTTACCATAAAGAAACCTAAAAACAATGAGATCTGTCTCCAATGTAATGCCTTGAAGGCATAACAATGGTAGTCAGAAAATTTATTGAATTAAAATCTAGGCAAATTAAATGACGGTACTAACCCAATTAAAATGAAATACTGCATCAACGGAAACAGCAAACGAAAGGTAGGCCTGGCATCCAACACATCAGTGTTTAAAACCAACGCAATAATGTGTCGGCTGCCAAAAATCGCATGCAATGGACCAGCGCACGAGAAAGCAACGAAAGCAAAGAAAAATGCTCCGATGGAACAAAAAAGGTAAATATACTTAAAATTCTTCATTGTTAAGGATGTAAAAGGAGGGGACTAGGGAAAATATCCCTATATGCGCAGAAGCCATAGAAATGTGCTAAACAGTTAGACTTCCCCTAAACAACGCGAAAATCGAAGTATATTCTGCGGCCTGTGAAAAATGAGGGTGTAGTCACAAAACGTTCTCAAGTGTTTCGGAAAAGAGCATTGAAGACACTTCCATGACTGTTAATTAATCAATGTATTATTTATTTAATGAAATCTTGACCTTCCACAATGCTCTGGCGTAAAAGATAATAGTGTAAACTTTACACCTATATGGCCAACTCAAAAGTCTGCATGAAAAACCACAAAAAAACTTCTTAATATCTTCCAAAATAAAGTAATTAAAATACTCGCCATCGTAATCGAAATTACTAAGGAAAATCTGCACAAACGCGTAGGGCCGCAGAATATACTTTGATTTTTGCGTTGTTTAGGGTAAGTCTGATTGTCTAGCACATTTCTATGGCTTCTGCGCATATAGGGAAATTTTCCCTATTCCCCTCCTTTTACATCCTTTCCAATGGAGAATTTCAAGTATCTTTACCTTTTTTGTCCCATCGGAGCATTTTTCTTTGCTAGTTCCCTTCTTTTATTTAATATTTTAAGCCATATATCCATAGGTGAGCAGCGCCGAAATTCTGGGGGGTGCAAGTAGCTGAAGAAATTTCTTTTTTCGTCTCGAACCCTTTACACTAAAATGATCACGATTCAAGAAATATTGCAATAAAAGAGAAAAAATTTTACCTTCTGAGACATTGTAGCCCTCTACATTATAAAACCAATTGGACTGCACAGAAACCAAAATTGAGTTAGAGTAAGCTTCACGACACGCTAACAGTAAAAAACCCGTATACTTTACACTTCTGAGCAAAAACTATTAGGTGTAAAGAAATTTTGAGTTCAGATTCGTAATCTACAACTCAGGGGCAACATTTTTGAATAAAATGGCCCTCTTCATATTGTTTGATACCCAACGCTCTGGGCGGAAAAGTGTTTCTCGGTGTAAACTTTACACTTGTGCTAATAAGGCAATATTGGGTGTATAGAAACAAAATAAACTAAGATCTGTAACGCTAAGGTCAGGGCACATTTTAAGCATAATTAGCATGTTCCGCCTACTTAGCGGAGTAGCTGAAGAAATTTCGTTTTTCGTCTCGAAGCCTTTACGCTAAAACAATCACAGATCGAGAATTATTGCGTTAAAAAAGGAAAAAATTTTACCTTCCGAGATATTGTAACCCTCTACATTATAAAATTGATTGGACTGCGCAGAAACTAAAATTGAGATAGATAAGCTTCAGGACACGCCGAGAGTGAAAAAACCCGTATACTTTACACTTTTGTGCAATAACCGGGCATTATTTTCAAGACTAAAATTGGTCCTCCGCAAATTGTATGATACCCAAAGCTCTGGGCGGAAAAGTGATTCTCGATGTAAACTTTACACTTGTGCTAATAACGCAATATTGGGTGTATAGAAACAAAATAAACTAGGATTTGTAACATTAAGGTCAGGGCACATTTTAAGCATAATTAGCATGTTCCGCCTATTTAGCGGAGTAGCTGAAGAAATTTCGTTTTTCGTCTCGAAGCCTTTACACTAAAACGATCACAAATCAAGAAATATTGCGTTAAAAGAGAAAAAATTTGGTCTTTGAGATATTGTAACCCTGTACATTATAAAACCAATTGGACTGCACAAAAACCAAAATTGAGTTAGATAAGCTGAAAAACACGCAAAGAGTTAAAAACCCGTAAACTCTACACTTTTGCACAACAACCATTTAGTGTAAAGAAATTTTATTGTCACATCGCAACATTTTTGAAAATAAAACTGGCCCTCCGCAAATTGTTTGATACTCAATGCTCTGGGCGGAAAAGGGTTCATCAGTGTGAACTTTACACTTGTGCTAATAACGCAATATTGAGTGTATAGAAACAAAATAACCTAAGAACTGTAACGCTAAGGTCAGGGCACATTTTAAGCATAATTAGCATGTTCCGCCTACTTAGCGGAGTAGCTGAAGAAATTTCGTTTTTCGTCTCGAAGCCTTTACACTAAAACGATCACAGAACGAGAAACATTGCGTTAAAAGATAAAAAAAATTTCACGTTTTGAGATATTGTAACCCTCTACATTATAAAATTAATTGGATTGCATAGAAACCAAAATTGAGATACATAAGCTTTAGGACACGCCAAGAGTAAAAACCCGTTTACTTTACACTCTTGTGCAACAACCATTGAGTGTAAAGAAATTTTAATATCACATTCGTAATCTACAACTCGCAACAAAATTGGCCCTCTGCGATCAAATTGCTTGATACCCAAAGCTCTGGGCGAAAAACTGTTCCTCGGTGTAAACTTTACACTTGTGCTATTAACGCAATATTGGGTGTATAGAAACAAAATAGACTAGGATCTGTAACGCTAACGTCAAGGTACATTTTAAGCATAATTAGCATGTTCCGCCTACTTAGCGGAGTACCTTAGTAAATTTCGTTTTTCGTCTCGAACCCTTTACATTAAAACGATCACAGATCAAGAAATGTTGCTTTAAAAGAGAAAAATTGGTTCTTGAGATATTGTAGCCCTCTACATTAAAAAACCAATTGGACTGCACAGAAACCAAAAATTGAGTTAGATAAGCTAAAAACACGCAAGGAGTAAAAAACCTGTATACTTTACATTTTTGTGCAACAACCATTTAGTGTAAGAAATTTTAAGGTTAGATTCGTAATCTACAGCTCAAGGGCAATATTTTTAAAGAAAAATTGGCCCTCCGCAAATTATTTGATTTCTTGGTTAAGACTTTACACACTCATTGCTAATTTGGCATTGAGTGTAAACAAAAGAAAAAATGGTACATAGAGTTTTCTAATTATCTATCGTTTGAAAAAAAATCGCACCTCCCAGGTGTGTGCCATTGTTGCTGTGAGGGGAGGACACAAAATTCGCACTCGCTGTGATCAACATATAAGAAAAAAGGTGGCCAAGTATATTATAGGTAGCGCTATCGCGCTGCCTATGATGAACGATTCCGGCCAAAAATAATTAATCCAGTCGACGCGTCAGCAAATACAAACAAGTCAAGAGAATTTATGAACAACACATTCCAAAAATGGACAGACACCAATTTGCATACCTTTCAACATGAAAAAAATGTGGGATTCAGTTTAATAAAGATAGCGAATGAGAGTAGTTATTATCGAGTTATTTGCATTCAGTGTTTTGAAAGATGTTCCTCACTCCTGTTAACATTAAAAACATTGCATGTTGCGAATACAAATAATTATTTATTAAAGATGAGTCAAGAACCTTTGAAATAAAAAAGTGATCATAAAAATATGCAATACGGAGTTAAATATCGGCATTATCTAAGATGTGCATAATTCAAACTTTACCTCTTTACAGCTCAACAACCACCGGCTTTAGAACAGTTTAAAGGTCAGATTCATTATTCTGACGTCACGGCTGGGAGAAAACAGCTTGGCAGAATAAAATGTGTTTTACTCTCCAGACTCTTTACACTAAACAACTTTGTACTTTACAAAGTACTACTATCGCTATTTTATAAAAATTAAAAAATATCCCTCTAAATTTTTTTAATTGTCGGTATTTTAAAAATTAAGCAAGCTGAACAGAATGCAAAATTGAGTAAGAATTTTAAATTTTTTAATTTGGAATTCGAACTTGAAAAAAAATTGAAAAATATGAAAAAATCATTTGAATTTTCATTTTACACTTTACACGCCCATTACTAAATCGGCATTGAGTGTAAATAAATGAAACTCTAAATTGTCTTTTTTGATTATCTATCTTTAAAAAAAAGCGCACCTCCCAATTATGCGCCGTTGTTGCTGTGACTGAGGAGGCACATAAAACTCGCACTCGCTGTGATAAATTTATGTGCAAAAATGATACCCATGTAAATTATATGTACGCGTTAACGCGCTACCTATGATGTACCCACTAGATACATAGAAATGTACGATGAAGTATGCAGACAATGGTATCCTGACATGACGCGCACACCTAATTAGTAATCTCATTTCGCTTAACCTTGTGTGATTTAAAGCAAGTTTGGCGCTCCTGGAAGGAAAGCTTTTTTGAATTAATATAGCCTTAAATGTAACAGAATAAAAAAATAAAAATTTAAAAGCATAAAATAGAATTACTAAAATACACAGCGCAAAACTATTTATTTCACAGTTTCTGCTAACAAGTTATTCCTCGAAATTCGGGTTTTTCATGTACTTACATATTTTAAGTATTGATTTGTCTTGTTTTCACAAAAAAATTTCCTCTTAGAGTCTAAATCTCCAAATTTTCCCACATGCATGTTTGAGCGAAAATGATGAAATCTTCTGGATGGGAAGAGCGGCAAAATTGGGGCCGAAAATTAAAAAATTTATATTTTCTACAAAAGCATTTAAGATCGATTAGAAACTGAATTAGAGTCATTTTTACGCTAGTTCGTCGCCTATGCTGAGGGTAACGAAGTTCCTTAATTGACTACGGTTTCGGGTTAGTCGATCAACGCTTTCCTCCCTTCCGGAATGCAACGGTAAATTAAGGAAGATCGATTAATAGTTCTTCTCTCACAGTTTCAGCTTTCTCGTGTAGTGGAACAAAATTGCTCTGATTTTTTTAAATTCTGATCGCAGTCGACTAACAGCCTTTTACTTATACCAAAAACCATTTAATTCGCTTTTCTGGTTTGAAAACCGGCTTTCTTTTATTAATATATAGTTATTATTTTGGGGGGATTTTTGGGCCAACTCGTAGACGATTTCTTGACTAACTTCGTAACTTGTACCATGCGATGCAATCGCTCAAATAAACACGTACATGCACAGTTTGTTAATTTCGGTAACTAAATTGTTTGCATGGGTGAGCAATTTATAACAGGATCCGACTTCTGGAAAGGAACCGAAGCGTGAGCCAAAATCAGTGGACGCATTGACAAAACTGTTCTCTAAATATTGCGATGCCGAAGGTCGACTGAACGTAAGCGGCTTAAGCTCAGCTTTAGAAACAATAGGGTTGAGCGGCGTTTCAAGCCAGACATTCGTTGATATGATAGCTTCTGTCGACAAAGAAGGCGAGTATAATGTATGATGCATATGAATGTACATATATGACATTTCTTCTAATGAATAAATATTTCATCTAATGTATAAGACAAACAATGTTTTATTATCAGAACCGTATTTCACATCGCACTTTTCTTTTATTTTTTTGCACAGAAGAATGGTCAATGTATTTCATCGCATAAATCACTATGCAGTATGGACTAGAATTCAATCGTGCGTAAAGCATCGATCGCTTTTTTTATTTATTCTTATTCCCTTCTAATTGATCCTTGATACATTTAGCGCAAAATCTTCATTTCGACTTTCGTTATTTCACGTTGTCTTTCATAAACTTGAAATTTTCGTGATTTCGTCGTTCCTATATTAAGCTGATGTAAACATACATACTTGGACAAATAGAACGACCAGAGGTGCACAGTGAGGTAGATGCGAAAAAATTATTTTCGACTTCAGTAAGCTAAAATGGCTAGATGATTCAAAGTAGTACCTATTAAGTTTCGATTTTTATTCGTTACTGGCTTATAACAGTGAGTCAGCCACTGATTATTATGCATGATTTAAAATCATACATGGTGACACGTGAACTTACTGATTTTTAAAGCTGTTTTAGGCCAAGGCACTATTAATGTTGAAGAATTTAAATTATTGGTAACTCAACGACCTAACGATGAAAATCACTTGCCTAATAATATCACGTTCACAGTAAGTCATTGCAGAATGTGATATGATATAGGCCCTATCTATATGTTCGTGGATATTTTCTTTCTTAGTCAGATCGAAATAGCTCATCTCGGATTTTGTTTATTAAAACTTAAATTCAAACAATTTACGTGCATACGTGGGCAATACTGTGTTTCGTCCGTCCACAGGATGGGAGAATTAAAATTTGACCATGAAAAGAGATCATTTAGACGGGGACATGTTTTAAGTATAGCCTGAAAATCTCACTTCTTGACCTAGACAACGACTTTTTAAACTTATCAATGATTTTTTTGACTAGTCAAACCCATTTAACCCCTTTTCGAACTTCCCCATTTAACGTGTCAATATGTCCCGTTAATAGGGTTTTGACGCTGGAGGTCTGGGTAGAAAATCGAACTTTAAAGTCGGCTATCCTTCAGCCTGTCCTGTCACTACCAAGTGTTCATGCACGAGTTTTATTCGTGCCTCCAGGAAGAGAAAACTCGTTTGCATTACGTAGGGTTCGAACCGTCAACCTTCTGCACCAGGTGCAACGGTGTTTACCACTACGACAACTACTTTCCGGGCCAAACCAACCACCCTCTAAAGCTGTATAAACACACATGGGCGTGGGGGTTGAGGATTAACACTCCCATAATTTGAACCTTCCCCAATTGATGACCCTCAGAATAAAATTTTCGGCGCTATTTTTGGCAAATGTGTAAAACCATTTTTTGAACCAGGAAAGTCAATCTTCAAAGCTGGACATCCAGTTTTCAAGCTGGTGTTTGGACAACCATATTTTGAACCAAGACTACCTCTTATTCAGAATGGTGATTGCTCAGGTATATTAAAGTGTATGCAAATAGCTGGGCGATAAAGCTTATCTGCTAACGGAATATCATATGCGATTGCTTCGACCCGTCGCAATGCGTTAATACAAGTCAATTCTGCTGAACAAATTAAGCAGTTCCGTATGTACATTGTGAATTAAGTTGATTCCTAACAGTCAATTGAATACATGCATTTGTTATTAGAAGATTCCTTAATTTGAAGGGAAACTGCAAATCGCCAGAAAAATGAAAGAAACGCTTAGATTGAAATTTATTTACTGAATATGCTTTCTATATGGCTTATTTTAAAGAATGTAGATTGATAACATAAGAACTAAACGCTTGCCAGCTGAATATCTCGACGACCACGCTACTTTTGCGCCATATGTATCCTGGGAGGAGACTTGACTTACCTTAATGGTTGCTGGCTGACCCCTCACATAATGCTGCTGATTTCTGACTTGAACATTTTTGAACCCTTAGACGGATCCAGGATTTAGGCGTTGCCTATGCACAGATGGGCAGCAGTCAATTTCTGTGGGCTAGGTGATGTAGAACTGGCAAGAATCCTAAGGAACATGCCGAAAATTCAATTCTGTGGAGGTCTGCCGAATTCTTTAGGGGGTAGGGGTTCTAAAACCCCATGCCCATGTGTGTGCCTTTCACCCGACCCTAATTATAATTTTCCATATTAAACACAAAAATGTTTCTTAATGTGTTCTTTAGCGGCTTTTTGGCTCAAAGCTGTCAATATTTTCAGCCCTTTGTGCTAAATGGCCATTTTCTGACGATATACCATTCAACTTCGTTAAATATTTTGAAAATTTCTTTCATGTTTTTATGTTCTTTAAATAAGTTGCATTGTCCGAAATGTCGAGAAATGGTGTTTTTGACTCGTGCTCGTTGATTTTAAGCCCAAAAAGGTACTTTGGCAACGTTTCATGCGTCTGAACACAGAACTTTTATTCAGTAAATGACTGTTATCCAGGCGTGCTGTTCCTATTTATAAACATTTATTATGACGGTGCTTTAAAGGTCTTAAATGTTGATACGACCAAACCCGAACCTTTAATGAAAGCTATCCAACAGCAAGGAAAAATTTATTGGGGTCCTCCGCTGAATTATAGCGAATCGTCGCCTGTTTCCGAATCTCAGCCGTCAGAAACGTTGTCAACATATTCACAGCTCAAAGACGGTGAGCTGTTCTCCTAAATAGTGCTACCTGATATTTATTTATGTGTACACAAGCTTACTTTTACTTCACTGGTGTGGTTTTGATAATATCTAATAATAAGGTTGAGAATCGTCGTAGATGAAGAGCGTGATTGGTCTGGGAGGGTCAGCCAGAGTTATTTTCTTGAGTTAAAATAATATCAAAAACTGGTATAAATGCTGGTCAATTTCAAGCGCGTTTGCAGGAAGTAGTTGATTTTCAGTCATTTTTTGGTCTTCATTTTGGCTAATTTCTTCCAAAAATTTCTAACTTTTTCATTCTGGTTGCATGCATATCCCCAATCCCCACATGCATGTCTCGTTGTGATGTGTTATTTAGATTGATCGGCCTCTGCTATTCAGGCTCGGGCTTTTAACTAGACGAGTATAATGTTTTCATAAATTAATCACATGAATTTAACTTTAAAAGTGGTTTGGAATTCCGCTATATAGATAAATAAGATTTTCTATGTAGTGTGGAAGTGCTTTACGGCGAACACTTATTAAAGAGGCCTCAATTCTACAGGGCTTAAAAACTTTTTAAAAGAACGTGATGGTATGGGCGAAAGCTCTGATTTTTTTATACTTTCTCATCCAGTTTTTAATCTATCAACTTGAAAAAACTAAGAAAAAAGAGGAAAAAATTTTAAAATTGGGATTCTGGGAATCTGGGCAATTTTCACTAGACATCTAGGTTGGATCCATGCCTCAAAACCACATGTTGTTGATGCTTATCACCCTCTGTGCTTTAGAACGTCATACTTGTTAGTGCACAGTAAAGATTCGTGTTTAAGCGGTAGCATAGTAATTTGAACAGTTTTATTCTATGTGTAGTGAACATTTTGTAAAAATTTTCGCATAAATTTCGAGTAATCTTTAAAAATTTGACATATCTCCCAGTAGCATTTCACTTCACTCTAACCCTAAGATGTGGAAAAAGAACTGGAGCAACTTTGGTCATCTTTGATCATGCTTCGCTTTAAGTTTTTAAGAGTTTTTAGGCACCTTGCGCCGGGTTGCTGCACCATCGGCTACTGCATATATCTAACAGAATTTGGACACGCATTCGTGTTGTGTCAGGCCCGGCCCGTGCTTCAGTGAGGCCTGAGGCGAGAACAAAAGATTGAGGCCTTTTATGAAAATTTTTTAACACAATTTAATAATGTACATTCACTCACTTTTACTGTATTTTATTTACGTTACATAACCGGTGAGACAAAAGCACAATTTTAATACGCAACACGCATACCTTATAAAGTCGAAAATATAAAATTAATTACCGTATTTATTTTAATGAACAACACCATTTATTTTTTGAAGACTCTTTTTCGAATAAATAATGCACCGTTTACAAAAATCGCGCTGCTGCTTATCAAATATTTCAAATGAATCACGAATATTAAAGTTAAAGAAATAGCTTAAACAATAAAGCACGACACAGTCGGAGCTAAGGCATTTGGAAAGTGACAAAATATGTTTTTGTAATAATTTCCAAATGAAAAACTAAAGGTTCTGAAACTATGAATTTTGCTCTCATTTGAAGAGGAAATAGGGTTAAATGACAAAATTACGAGTACTCGCGTCGGAGGTTCAAACGAAACGAGAATGGAAAATTTTTATTACTTATTATCAAAAATAATTAAAGTGCAACACACACAATTTGACGAAAATGTAGCACGTATAGCCATAATGAAATTAGGTTAAGCTGATCACAGTTATCACCACAAAAAAGTCAAATTTCGTATGCATTTTAAAAATGCAGAAGCATCAAGTGTTTTAATCTACAAGAATTCTTCACAAAAATGCTTGTGAACATGAAGAATATTTGGTTCACAGCGCCTGAAGAAAATTTTGTACACTGATGATATTTCTACTATTACGCAACTAATAAAAAGAGCTTCATCGCGTACGCGTCCCCTTCATAAGGTATGTGCCCTTTACTGTCATCTAGTCATGACAAAGTTCCGTCCGCTTTTTGTTATACTATGTTGTATTTCAAGCAACATTGTAAAGAACAGCAGTATTTTCAAAAGCTATAGGGGGCCTCGATCGATTTTTATTGCGTTATGATTCGATCGTATATACCTACCTATTATACGCTTAATTTAGAATTTTCGTGAAACTAAAATTTGCATAATAATAAGGAAAATTTGAAGTCTTTCTCGTCTCGAGGCCCAAGAGGCGCGGGCCTCGGTCGCCTCACCCATGGGCCGGCCCCGTGTTTTGTACATTTTTTTCAGAAATAACGAAATTTTCTGATAATGTTTCTGTATTAGAAATAATTTTATCCATTGGAGAATGATGCAAAAACGGTATTTGGTACTTAAACGGATTTTTACGACTGTTTTTCGCAATTTTGTGAAATTCTGGATTACCGCTCATTAAAAGAATGTTGGGAAAATTACAGATTGAATCATTGTTACTATACCTTTTATAAGAATAAAACTAGTCTTGATTTAATTCGCAACAACTTTTAATCCGTCGCTTGTTTTTTTGATTTTATTGCTCTGAATGATGCATATAAAAACTCCTCTTCTTATTTTTTGTCTTTTTGTAGTTTAAAGGGAGAGTAATTTGGCTTTTCAGAAGTGCATTTCTATTCGGGCAATGCAACGTTCAAAAAGTCTGGCCTAGACTTTACATCCGAAGAGTCATTAAAGAAAATTCGGACCAAAATATTAGTAGCTCACAATGACTTCAGACAGAAGCACAGATCTCCTGCGCTCATTTTATCCGCGCAACTTTCAGGCCGTGCTCAGCGCTGGGCAGTTTTAGTATCCCGCTCTGAAGGCTCTAGCTCTCAGAGCATCACAAAATTCGGTGAAAACGTTTACATGTTCAAGAATTACAAAAATGTAAAACGTAAGTATTATTTAGCAAAATAAATAATTCTAACCACGTTCATGTCATATGAATATGAAATATACTGGGAAAACATAACAATATGCATAAAAATATATAAAATATAAAATTATAAAATATAATATAATATATAAAAATATATAAAAAATATATATAAAATATACATGGGCACAGGGTCAATACAGGGTCAAGTGACTTGACCCTGGCGGCTGAGCGACCCCGCAACTTCGCAGGGAAAGTCGGACCAACGCCGCAAGAGGTTTGAAAATTTCCTGGAGAAAATGAGGCAAAATCAAAGCCGAAAAGGGATGAAAATTTAAATTTTCTTCAAAAAGTGCTCGAAATTGACCAAAAACTGTAGAATAACGTAGTTTTTACGCTATTTTAGCTTTTACACCAGTTTCGAGGTCATTTGGGTCCAGAAAAGCTTAATTTTCTACCCTCTTCCCCCATATCATCGACCAAGCTCTGCATTTATGGTCATGTCATGACCAACCCCGCAGGTACCCTAAAAAACCTGACCTTACTCATGTATAATTCTAAATGTCTTTTTATTAGTCCATGACGTGCCAAGAAATGATGCATTACATTGCAAACCGCGTTATAGTGGTGGAAAGTCTTAAAAATCTGTTGAATACACGCAAAACATATTTTTCAGTTTTAATAAGGTTGACTCTTTTTATTTAAATTAATTGTGAAGCAATAATTTGCATAAAAAATTTTCATACTTTTGGAATCGATCGTCAAAAGTAAGGCTTAATTCGAGGGGTTGGGGCGCATAGGTGGGCAGCACCGAAATTCTGCGAGGGGGGGTGAAAAAATTTTCAAAGGTCAAAAAATGGTCGTAAAAGTGGTCGTATGGCGAAAAAACACCATTTTTCGACGTTTCTCTTTGAGCACTATCCAATAGCATGAAAAAATCGCTAAAAAAGAAAAAAAATTTCAAAATTTTAATTCTAAGGGGTATTTTGATTTCTGGGAGGAGTATTTCAACTTCTGGGGGGTGCATACCCCCAAACCCCCACGCCCACGTGTGGTGGGGCGCCCTCCTTCTTCCATAGACCCAAAGATGGCGAGATATATATATATACACATATATATGTATGTACGTGCATATGTATGATATGATATATATATATATATATATATATATATATATATATATATATATGCATAATTATCTTTTAATATACCTTTAAAATCGTTTTTCGTACATAATTTATCAAATTCTAGTAATTGTTCTAATTACTTAATACTAATTGACATGATTGACTGCATCGGCAGCTTGTCTGCCAATTTTTTGCACTAGTTAACAACTTGTTCTGGTGGCAGCGAAGATTTTTTGACTCCTTTGAATCTAGAGCGAAACTGTAGTAATTCTAGTATAGTTTATCCAATCTTCCAGCTAAAGTTCTAGAAATTTGCTGCACTTCGAGTGCTTCAATTGCATAAAGACAAGGAACAGAGCAACAATGTCAGTTATTTCCAACTACTCGTGGGCGAAAATTTGAAAATTTGGCTGACCCCTCAAAATCGGTAAATCCCCAGAGTTGAATAATTGACATATTTTTCTGAATTTTAGTCAGTTTACTACTCGCCCAGACCCCCAGAATTCGGCTGCTGCTCACGTATATATGTTTTCAATTATCCTGTCTCAGTTTAATAAATTCTACGCCAGTTTTGAGTATGATGGTATGCGACGCTGGAGCGGAAAATCGCTTAGCATGCGAATAGCTCATTTTTGGACAATTTTTGACTATTTGGGGAAACGTTTGAATACGGTACCGTTCACACATGAGCAGCTACTGAATTCTGTGGGTATGATGAGCAGGCATGCGCTGCATGGGAATTCTGGGGAGTGAAACTTTAAAGTGCCCTTTTTGGGCCCGAAAATGGTGCGTACGCTACAAAAACATTGTTTTTTAGCATGTATGACGATGTTTCGTCTTTCTAGAATCTAGAGCATAAAAACATAAAAAAAAATTTTAAAAGTTCAAAAAGTCGAATGAATTCAACAAAAATAGTCAAAACATGAGTAAGTGGCGCGAAGCGCTGAAAAATGTGACACTGTTGAGTAAATAGACATAAATACGTTTAAAAAAGCATCATTTCTACAACTTTTCAGAAAATTTTGGAATTCTTCTAAAAATCGCGAATTTGGGGCTGAATTTTCGGAGCTGGTTGAAAATTTTCCTGGGGATGAAACCCCTAACCCCTCAAGATCATGTATGAATTGATGAGGTAAAATCGTGGAAAAAAGTGCCAAAAATTCAATTTTGGGGATATTTTCTGGGCGGTTTGGATTCTGGAGGTCTCAACTAAAGGATAAGTAAGAGATCTTTTACAATTAAAATTTTGAGGTGCTACGGCCTATTTCACGAATTCCGAGGTGCTGTGGCCTATTTCACGAAACCTTGCACACGAAGAACATGTTTTAGTGCTTCGATGAATAAATATAAAAGTGATTAAGGCAACGTCACTTACTTAATACAGTAATACGACTTTGCACAATAAAAACCTTATGTGCAGGTAGCTATAGATTAAACACTTTTTTAATCGATTTATATCAACTCAGAAATCACAACTATGGACAAGGTTCCGAGAAATAGACACGTTAGCGTGGATATGCATATCAAGGGAATTTTGGATGTGAGAAACCATAACTTTGCTAAAGTGTTTTATAGGCTCAAAAACAAATGACAGATATGCATCAAAAAGGCAGTTTTTGGCGTTTTACTGTTTCTTTTTAGAGCGTAGTGAAAAAATCGAGCAAATTGAACAAAATATATCAAAAATGAGTATACAACGGGAAGTACCGAATATTTAACATTTTTGAGCCAAAATATCGCTAAAAACGTTTAAAATAGAACCTTTTCTACTATTTTTTTTGGAAAACCGCGAATTCTGGAGGGAAAAAAGATTTCTGAGGTTGAATACTCCCCCAGGTACGTGCGACGTACCTATTGCCATGACAGCTGATTTTAAAATTTTAGCGGAAGAGGCCGTTGACGCGTGGTACGAAGAGGAGAGACAATATTCGTATTTAAAGCCTGGCTTTGATTCCGAAACAAGTGACTATTTTAAGTTAACCAGCGTGCATAGTTCTCCGTGTATTAAATCAGTTCCCCTTTTCCCCTTCGATTCGAGATCAATTTTCAAAATTTATATGAGTTATTCGAGAAATGTGAAATTAAATAGTTGACAGAGAATTGCTAATTTAACGACGAAAGAACTGCAGCATTTATCTCTAGCATCAGAGAGTCGCTTCGTAAAAATTTCAAAGCCGGTTTTGTGCATGTACAAATGCTCCGAACCGAAACCTGTCACATCCGTTATGTCCATTGAAGCTGAGCATAGTCGATCTTTCTAATGGACAAAATGCCCTCTAAAGCTGGTATAAATGCTAAAATAGCGTTAAAACGACGTTATTCCACAGTTTTGGGCAATGCACTTTTAAATGTTATAGGATAGAAAATTTTATGAAGAATGAATTAAAAAAGATTGTATGTACATTTAAATATTGATATTAGTGCTTTAATTTTCATTGTTTTTTCCTTCATTTTTCGTCATTCTCCCCATAAAACTTTTCACCTTCCATTCTGAGACGCTAGTAACCTTAGGTGGGCAGCCCCACACATGGGCGTGGGGGTTTTGGGGGGTATGCAACCTCCAGAAGTTGAAATACCCCTCCCCCAGAAATCAAAATAACCCCCAGAATTCAAATTTTGAAAACTTTTTTGCTTTTTTAGCGATTTTTTGATGCCATCGGATAGTGCTTGATGAGAAACGTCGAAAAATGGTGTTTTTTTCGCCAGACGACCACTTTTAAGACCATTTTTTGACCTTTGAAAATTTTTTCACCCCTCCTCAGAATTTCGGTGCTGCCCACCTATGGGCAGGCAGCACCAAATTCTGGAGGGAGTGCAAGATTTTTTAATGGTCAAAAAATGGTCTTACAAATGGTGGTATGGCGACAAACCCCATTTTCTAACGTTTCTCATCGAGTACTATCCATTGGCATCAAAAGATCGCGAAAAAAACAAAAAATTTCAAAAATTGAATTCTGGAGAGAGGCGGGATATTTTGGTTTTTTTGGGGTATTCGGTTTTCTGGGAATGCATACCCCCAAACGCCCCCCATACCCCATATGCCTACGTGTGTAATACACCCACGTGCGTGCCCGTATGCTTATGCGAATGAATCCAAGAACAGTAAATAAAATCAAATGATATCGTGTAATAGAATAAACTGATCAACTGATTTTTCATTATCATGGCTTGTTGAAATTTCTACATCGCATCACGATTGATTTCGAGCAAATTAACGACTAATTTTTTCACAAAATTGATTTTTGTTCAAGCGTTCAACTGGCAATTTATCTTTGTGCCTGAGATCACTTCACTCAACTGGTGTGGAAAAGTAGCCGCGAATTAGGCGTGGGATTCTCCCACGAAAGCGGTTGCAAGGAAGCGTGGTTAATATGTCTTTATAATCCTCCCGGAAATGTGAGCGGCAAGTATAGAGAGAACGTCGAAGAACTTCGATAAAATTTGAACGTTTCAGCTTGTTATTCTGGATAATTCTGACGGAAGGAAGAAATTAATTCCAATGTATGTAGTAATCGTGAGCACACATGGGCGTGGGGGGGTTTGGGGGGGTATGCACCCCCCAGAAGTTGAAATACCCCCCAGAATCATCAAAAATACCCCCCAGAAAAAATTTTTTTGCTTTTTTAGCAATTTTTTGATGCCATTGGATAGAGCTTGATGAGAAACGTCGAAAAATGGTGTTTTTTTCGCCGTACCACCATTTTTAAAGCCATTTTTGACCTTTGAAAATTTTTTCACCCCCCCCCCAGAAATTTTTTCACCCCCCAGAATTTTGGTGCTGCCTACCTATGATCGTGAGTGTGTGCCCGTTTCAAATGTACATATGTACATACAAATCTGCATACGCACACGCGCTTTTATCTTGTCCGTGCTTCTTTCCTTACACATTTTAAAGTTACAGGCGAAAGAATATTCGTAGCAAACTCTGTGCCGCTGAATTTTATTTTTAAATGGTTGTAACATATTCATACTTACGTGCCTACTAGTAATCTGATAACGCAGTGTGTGTGTACCTATTCAATTCATTGGTATTAACCGCGCTAACATATTTATATCACATGATTCGTGTAGGTCATACTGTATGTACTAGGGTTGTTCCGGTTCATGTTTTTCAAAGAAGTCGGTTCCGATTCCTGGAAAATTGAAATATCGGTTCCGGTTCTTACACAAGTTGGAAAGTAACGTCAGTTGCTCGCAGCAAACGATACTACCATTTCTTAAGGAGCCTTAGGATCCGAAAATAAAGTTTTTTTAAAAAATTTTTCAGTATCTGCTTTTAGTTGGAGTCATTTTCAATACAGAGGTTGTTAACAATTCGGAAATTCATTTGAATTTTAGAAAAACGTTGTTAATGTTATCGTACATATGTAGTTGCAGTAAAATGTTATTTAGAAGTGAAAATCCGCTGCAAAGCTTCGGATTTTCTAACACAAAACCAGCTTAAAAAATAAATAAAGTCGTTTTAATAACTAGCGGGAAGCGCCAGGAACATTACAGAACTTATGCTATATAATAGACCAAAAACATTTTAAAAATACATTTATCCTACCACCCAAACCCATTATCGCAGTAAGGAATTCAATATCTGTATCACTTATCAAGTTATCACTATCAGCACCGTATCTTTGCTATTAAAAAAAGGAAACCTAAATAAGTAATTTTTCAGATCAACGCTAATTTCTTATATTTTATTTTATCTCTAACTCAAACCGTTCTGTTATTAAGATTACATATATTAATTAGTAATCAATTTATTTAAAATTCCGTAGCTTCAAAAATTGGAGCTGAAGTAGAAGTGTTTACACATACATAGTCGTATCGTACAACGTGACTTAATACCGTGTTCAATGTAAAGCGAAAAAAGTACCTACCTATTATTTTCGTACAAGCATGCAGTAGAAAGGTATTTTAGTGCAAAATGTTGTGCATGTCAACAGAAGTGTTCACAAGATTATATATAGAATCGCCAATTTTTTGTCCCTTCAGCTTTTTGTTGTAAAATCTAAAGATCTGTTTCTGTCTTTACCAGTCATAATTTTTTATTTCTTTAGGAACCGAGAACCGGTCCAAAAAATACATCGGTTCCGGTTCCAGAACATGGTCGGTTCCGGTTAAGCGCCACATCCCTAGTATGTACACGTAGACAAGATTAGACTTGGTGCCTTACATATGTAGGTACTACTTCTTTTTGGTGTTTTATTAATCCATTATTTTAAATAAAATTCTTGATGTGTGTAAAGTAGGTACAACAGCTGACAATTAGTGAGTTTCTATTTTTGGCAGGCCTACTAGGTTCTCGTGGGTCTCTCGCCCGCGCGTCTCCCCATTCGTTTTCATGAAGATGGCAAATGCGGCAAAAAAGCAATGTAGGTTTTTTCCCGCAGTTTAATGCAAAATATGAATCCTCGTTTCATCTATAGTCCGCTTCATTTAACTTTGCGATTTTCCTTTAAAACCTCAAAGTTAAATGAGATAAATTTATAAATTTTTTCAGAATAAATTTTAAGAAATTTTATCGACGGATTGCGATAATAATGGTTACTCGTATAAGTTATGACACGTCCCCACCATACGTAAACAGCAAGAAAATTCTGGGGGGGGTGCAAGATTTTGTTGAAGGTCAGAAAAATGGCCTTAAAAAATGGTGCTATGACAATAAAAAAACACCATTTTTTGACGTTTCTCATCAAGCACTATCCATTGGCATCAAAAAATTGCGAAAAACGAAAAAAAATTTCAAAAATTGAATTCTGGGGAAAGGGTATTTTGATTTCTGGGGGGGTATTTTGGTTTCTGGGGGGTGCATACCCCCCAAACCCCCACGCCCAGGTGTGGTCCCCACCCCACTATCTATCTGAGCGATGGGGGAACGACGTATAACCCACCTTAGGGGCTTACTTAAGTATGTACCTACTTACGCTACTCTCAGCGGTCCGGTCGCTAGGGGCATAAAGCTCGACCCAACCGATTGACCCTCAAATCCTACGGCCTCGATCCCCTCAGTCCCAATATTGTTGACCGCTTTTCGTCGGAGGATCTTCAGTTTGTTTCATTTAACTTAGCGGTTTTCTTTGAAATTTTCCCACAAGAATTAGGCTACAAAAAGCGGTTTAAACTTTTAATACATTAATGCGGCTTAACACTGTCATGCGTCTCCAAATGACTCGACATACATATTAATTGTATTGGTTTGAAGCACTTTTGTAGTTACTTTAAATTTTGCCAAAAACCTGGAAGCTAAATGAAACAGGCTATTAGGCAGCTACGCCCTAGAACCTAACTCTGAGTACTTACCTAACCCCAGCATGCTCGCAAGGTCAGTTGACATATCTCAAACCCCAATAAATCTCAAGTTGATAAATTAGCTTATTTTCTAGTCAAAAGCTCTTTCAGAAAAGTTTAGGTTCCTAATAGCACTCAGATTCCAACAACAGCGAGCTCCTAAGCTGGACAGCCATGCAAGATAAAAATTAGATAATAATTTTCATTAATTTTTGATATGAAAATAGATAAATGAATTTTAAAGAGAAAAATACAATATCAAAAATATTCACATGTTCTATACAGTGGTGGTAATAATAATCGTAGCCGGGGCCCGGGCTCGGTTTACCCTCGTTGTAGTTTATCACTGGCCCACTGGGTAAACAATGCTAAATTTAACAAATGGCGACTGCTCGACTACGAGCCCAGAACAAACAAAATAATAGCGACCTAACGTCGAACGCCCAAAAGACACCGACTAAACTGACCATACGTGATCCATCAAGAGACCTTATGATGGCTTACAGTAAACGCAAAATAAAGGCACATTAGAAATGAAATATATCTTTTAGACAAATGTCATATGACAGCTTATGTAATGTACATAGTCATGACAAATATTGATAAAACGGATCTTAACGCATTCTTGACTTTGTACCGGGAAAAGACCTCCTAAGTTTTTAAGATAAGAAAGATGGGATTAAATTTGAGTCCGCAGGCATAACACAAGCTTACTCGTGCCATAGACGGGATACTTGAATGGTTCTGGGGTCCCACTCGTACATACATCGGGGGCTCGTGGCGTCGATAATAACTTGAGTCAACAGTCGTTTCGATATCGCCACCGCAAACGTTCGTAATACTGTACCACTCGATGTGATAAGCAGTAATCGATCCAAAAATAGTTCGTAACGTGTAACTACCCCAGTTACACTCGTTACACATCAGATCAGTGGAATAATTGCAATCTTCGACAGCAGCCAAATTCTGGATTCTGGATGGTGTATTAACTGGCAAAATTAATAAGAAACGTACCAAAGTTTAATTCTGAGGGGTTTGCCTACAAGCATGGGCAACGCCAAAATTCTGGGGTCAGGAGCATAGGTGGGCGGTACAAATTCTGGGGGGTGCAATATTTTTCAAAGGTCAAAAAATGGTGGCATGGCGAAAAAACACCATTTTCCAATGTTTCTCATCGAGCACTATCCATTGACATCAATTAATAACAAAAAAAACAAAAAAATTTCACGAATTGAATTCTGGGGGGGGAGTATTTCGATTTCCGGGGATTATTTTGGTTTGTCGGGGGGGAGAAGGTGCATACCCGCACGCCCAGATGTAGTCAGGATGAGGTAAATCGCCAAGCATATTACTAAAAAATTAAAAAAATTGAATTCAGGGGTCTACAGTAATCTGCGGGGGTTATTTCAACTTCTGGGGGTGGGGGGTACAACAATAGGTGGGCGGCACCAAAGTTCTCAAGGGGAGTGCAAGATATTTTTCAAAGGTCAAAAAATGGCCTCTAAAAAGAAGTATGGCGAAAAACACCATTTTTCAACGATTCTCATCGGGCACTATCCATTGGCATCGAAAAATTTCAAAAATGGAATTGAGTGTTGGTTTCTCGGGGGTGCATACCCTATGATCCTCCTGACCACGCCCAGGTGTGGTCGGGAGGACATAGGTGGGCAACACCAAAATTCTGGGGAAGTACAATATTTTTCAAAGGTCACAACATAGCCTCAAAAATGGTGGTAACTGAATTGTAGCGAAAAACACCAATTTTCTAAACGTTTCTCATCGAGCAATATTCATTGGCATTAAAAGTTGCAAAAAAAATTCAAAAATTGAATCCTGGGAGGGGGAGTAGTTTGGATTCTGGGGGGTTGGGGGTATTTTGGTTTCTGGGTGGTATTTTGATTTCTGGGGAAGGCATATCCCCCAAACCCACCACGCCCATATGTGGTCAAGATAGGGTAAATCGCCAAAAATATTACTAGTAAATTATGGGGTCTACAGTAATCTGCAAGGGGTTATTTCAACTCCTGGGAGGTACAACCATAGGTGGGCGGCGCAAAGTTCTGGGGAGGGCGAGGGGTATGCCTTTTCAAAGGTCAAAAAATGGCCGTAAAAATGGTGGTATGGTGAAAAAACACCATGTTTCAATGTCATCGAGCAATATCCATTGGCATCAAAAAATTGCGAGAAATAAAATTTTCAAAAATTGAAGTCTGGGGGGGTGGGTATTTTGGATTCTGGAGGGCTATTTTGTTTTCTCGGGGGCATATCCTCCACACCCCCCACGCCCAGATGTGGTCAGGATACGGTAAATCGCCAAAAATATTACCAGAAATATAATTATGCGGTCTACAGTAATCTGCGAGGGTTATTTCAACTTCTGGGAAGGGTAAAACCATAGGTGGGCGGCTACAAAGTTCTGGGGAGGAGTGGGGTGCAAGATTTTTCAAAGGTCAAAAAATGGCCTTAAAATAGTTGGTGGAAAAAACACCATTTTTCAACGTTTCTCATCGAGCACTATCCCATTGGCATCAAAAGATTGAAAAAATTTTAAAAATTGAATTCTGAGAGGGTGTATTTTGATCCCTGGGGGGTGCATACCCCAAACCCTACTCCCACGCTCAGGTATGGGTACGACCCAGCACGCCCACGTGTGGTCTGCCATAGTTGAGCAGATTCGTATCTAATATTGTTTTTCATGATCACATTCATGTAGGTACACGAACATAAATAGCTGCTCCAACGCCGATCCGGTGATAGGCAAAAATTAATCGATTCTACACGTAAACACCGGACGTGGCCGTATCTGTAAATTTTTGAGTTACGTAGACCTTTCATAAGCACGAAGTTGAAACGTTTTAATCGGCTAATGTTTGTATTTCTTGAAGATGCTTTCCATTCAGCTTGGAAACGATTGGAAAGAAATGCCCTTCAAGTTAGACCTATGTAGCGATGCTTTTATCCAAATCATGAATAAATTACCACAAACGACGTATTTCTAAACAGAAAAAATACGAAATGAAATTAAGGTACGTATGCGCACAAGCAAAGATGATCAGTACAATAGCGAGAACTATGCGTACCAGTATGTACCTATACTATTTATAAATTTGCCATTAAACACATAATTCCTAAGAGACCAAGCGAAATATCGTCCGAAAACCAGGTTGTACAACTTGTCAATAAGTTTGCTCTTCCAATTGTAGTGATATGTATATAATGTGAGAAAACTAGCAAACGAATGCAAACTCAAAAACTTAAGATCCGCATAATGTGTTCCTTTAGGGTTCAAAAGATGTTTTAATGCTCGCTTCTCGCAAGTTTTAAATGCATTCTTTCCGTCATAATTATTTATTCTATAAAGGAACGGAATTGAATGTTGAGTACAATAGATCGTAACTAGAATTCCGCATTCAAAGGCTGAATTTTGCTGACAATCTTTACTAATATAAATTTATTACA